>JASDQU011505876.1:10585-22982 GCA_032191745.1 Picea mariana | reverse complement strand
GAAATACTTCACATAGCTGCAATGATCCACACCTCACAAGTTTGTAAGCTGGAGAATGTCTCACATAGTTGCATTCATCAACACTCCCTCTCGTCTAGGGAGGCATTATTTATCATACCAAGTTTCACATGGATGTATTTTGAATTTTGTCTTGGCTGGAGTTATCGACACTCCCTCTCAACTAGGGAGCCATTCTTTAAGTTGGTGAATATATCTGCAATCTGCTCATGTGTAGGAAGGTACTACATGTGTATGTTTTTCCTCTGCATCATATCTCTGGAATAAGGATATTTCATCTCATCATGTTTTGATCCATCGGGAAACACTGGGTTCTCAAGGAGATTTACTCATGGCTCTTGGTTATCATCATAGGATCCATCTCATGGTCAAGTAAATCTGTTAGAATCTTGTGAAGCCACATTGCTTCGCACACTTGATGCTTATATATTGTCTCTGTAGTACTCAAGGCTACAGAGTTTTGTTTCTTGTTGCATTAGGAAACCATGGAAAACTTCACGATAGAACATCAGCCATATGTGCTTTTCCGGTTCACTGTACTTTCTACTCAATCTGAATCGGCATATCCTGCAAACTCAAGGTTATACTGGAGGCATATTTTAGGCCATATCCAACTATGCCTTGTATATATCTCAATACATATTTTGTTGTTTGTCTAGTGAGTTTATCTCGGTTGACTCATGAAATGAATAGGCACATTCATTGCATGGAATGAATCAAGTCTGGTGTTGACTAGATACATTAGTGATCCAATCAGTTGTGGATCAGTCTCATCTGAATCATCATCAATCTTCTTCTTTAAATCCATCACGATGGATTTATTTTTTTTCATTCTATCATATTGAACTTCTTTAATATTTTCATTGTATATTTTTCCTTGACTCAAGAAAATCTTATCGATCATTTGTCATACTTCTTGTCCCAAGAAGTAGTGCATCATACTCAAATTATTCATCTTAAATTAAGAAATCAAGGATTACTTGTAACAACAACGATTTTTGAATAAATCATCAAGATTAGGCTCTCGTCACCAACACTGTAATGATATAAGTTTGGATCAGCAACACTCTTGTTGAAATCCAAACTTATCAAGAATCCATCTATCTGATATAGTTTCCAAATCATGGATGGAAGTGTATCTGGTTCACTGGATCAAGTGTCTCATCATAGACAACTCCCTTTGTTTGTGAGAAACCTCTAGCTATAGATCTCGTTTTGTATTTCTTGACATTTTCATCAACTGCATGCTTTACCATAGACTTCCCTTGCTGGTCCCTGAATAATATCTTATGCATCATTCTTTTAAGATATACTGGTATTCTTTTGTTATGGCATTTTTCCATATTGGTTCTCTTGTTGCTTCTCTAAGACAAGGAGTATCAACATCAATGAAGTGGCTCATGACTGAAGGATAGCTCGAAAATCTCTTTGCTTTCTCGGAATGTGCTTTGAGAGGCTTGTATGCTTCTCTGCCTCTTGCAGAGTGAGTCTAGGTAGGCATTTTATGCCCTACTGCAATATCTTTGAACATATCAACTAGAGAAACTGGATAACCTAGAGTAATGTATGTCTCCCTTTGAATTTCTGAAGGGGGAGAAGGTATTGTCTCACTGTCAATCTCCATTTGAGATTCTCTGGGTCTTTGAAAGACTATCTCTTTTTCAAGGACAACATTTGTACTTGTCTCAATCTGTCTCTAACCAGGGATATCGATATGGAATGCCTTTGAAGATTCATTATATCCTTTCATTCTAAAGGATCTAGCCTGGACTTCTTCTCTTTGGGTACATGAAAATACACCGGGCACCCAAATGACCTGAAGTGTTCGATCTCATGCTTAATTTCGGTGAGGACCTCTTTGGGAGTTATGTTTTTTCAAATTCTGGTGAAGACTCTTGTTCTGCACATATACTGTGTCATGCATGCTTCTTCCCATGGAATCCTAGAAATATTCTAATCATGCATTGTAGCATTGGTTGTCTCAATGATGGTTCTTATTGTTCCTCTTTCTCAAATAGTTTTGGCTCCCTTTGAGTCAAGTGACTCCCTCTAAGGGATAAGCATCTTATTTTCTTGTTAACCTATCTGGAACAAGAAAACAAAAATAACCAATACAAGAATATCTCCTAAAGGAGAATAATGAGTACATCTCTAGAATCAAAATAATTTAAGGAATGTTGTCACGACTACAACACCTTCTTGTAATGTAGCAAATTTTAGAAATATAGGTTAGAGGAATGACAATTACAACAATCAAACCTGGAGTCTTCACTTCAAGTGTGGCGTTCCTCTTAATGCACTGATATCCTTATGGATCCACGACTTTAGCAAAAGGTTCCTTCGTCCTGCAATTTCACTCATGACAATGATACAAATAATATATACAAGTGCATACCTGAGGATTCTGATATGATTTCTTCGATGGTTCTTGGCTAATCTTTATCCTCTGACATCTTTATGAAGAAGATAGTCACGGTGTCACCTTTTGTCACCTTTGTTATTTTGAAGCTGGCCCTTCAATGTAAGGGCTTGAGTAGGTGATTGGCTTCCTTGTCCTAACGTCATCTTCCTTCCATTCATTGATAGTTGTCTCTGGTAAACCCTTTACCCACAATAAGTCTTCCTTGAAGTCTTGTATTTCAATAACTTTGAAGTTTTCCTGATTCATCAAGCTTGTTTTCCATCATAGTTTTTTTTCATCATAATTTTAGATTCTTCGTAACCCTTTTGTCAACTAGACTAGAAAAACCTAATGGTTAGGCTAGGCTAGCACTTTTAGGTTTTATTGGACTATGACTGCCAACAATAAGTCATTGAAAGATAGGAGAATACTGGTGAGCTGAAGAGCTCCTTCAATGAGTTTGCAGAAACCCTAATTCTGAAATTTCTACAGAAATTAGCGAAACCCTAGGGACAAAAATTCAAAATGCTCGGAATGTCACTTTGAGAGTCTCCGGAGATGTGATGGAAGAGGTTGTACTCTTCTATGCCAAAAGTAGCCCCAGCGTCCAAGTATTAAGGGTTGAATCACCACTGAGGAGGCCGCATGGATTTTCTGGAAACCCTAGGAGGGTCGTACGGTTCTGCAGAAGAAGAGAGATGGTTGATAAAAGTTTGTAGCTTGTGCAATGGGTTCTTCAAGACCTATTCTTTGATACCATGTTGATTTTTCATAAGCTAGGTTAAGCATGAATTTTATTTCATTTTATCATTTCACTTAACCATAAACAATAATATTTCATCAACCAAGATCATAAGAAGAAACACCATGCACAAGAACACAAGAAGTATCCTGGGAAACCCTTCTCAACAAGGGAAGAAAACCCAGCCAAATCCTTTTCTATATTCTTCAAGAGAAAGACCTCCACCAAGATAAACCTTAGCACACAAGAGGGTGCTTCAAACCCTAGAAGACTAGCACCCAAGAGATCAGGTGCACACCTTTTCCCAAGTAGAAGTGTTTGCTGAAATTTCCAAACTCACAAGGAAGATATGATTCCACAATGGCGAACATCCCTTACTTATATTAGACTTGTCCAATCAACAAAGGTGTCTATTGGCTCAACAAGGCCGACCTTTCTAAGTCACTATATAATTTATTATTATTATTATTATTATAATTATAATTAATATTAATATTACTTATCTTTTACATTCATTATAAAACATATTAAGGTGGGGCCAACATGTACCCTTTACATAACAATTGGGGTTAGAGGTAGGTTTGACTCTTGAATAGTATATAGCAAAGGATATGATACACCCATTAGTGCTCATCCACTAGGGGCACATCCATCAAGATGTCATAGCTCTGATTCACTGCATTACATAGAAGAACCAGGATTTCACATGTTCACCTGTGCTTGTCCACTCTACAGATCTGGTTTCCCACTGCCACCGACAGGAGAATCATCTGGAGTCTTCTCATCAACTCTACTTCTTAGAGGAGGCTAATACATCATCTTCATTTATGTTCTCATGATGATGCACCCAACACTTTGGGATTTCACATGTTCACCTCTTGCTCAGCCACATGCACGTCTTAACTCAACAACTCACTTTTCCACTGGATAATCATCTGGAGTTCTTCTCAACTCTCTGAATGGAGGAGGTCATCTCTGAGTTCCCAGTTCTGTCTTAGGCAGGAACCACATACCCTTCTTAGGGTATTTCTCTCATGTTTATAAGCTGAGAGAAAGACTTCACATAGCTGCAATGATCCACACCTCACAGGTTTGTAAGTTGGAGAATGTCTCACATAGTTGCATTCATCAACACAGGAAAGGCATGAAAAGTGAAGGCATGGCATGGCATGACAAGGCATGGCATGACAAGGTATGGCATGGCATGACATGGCATGGTAAGGCAAGGCATGGAATGACAAGGCATGGCAAGGAAAGTGAACACAAGTCAAGGAAAGGCATGGCAAGGCAAGGAAAGGAAAGGAAAGTGAAGGCAAGAAAAGGCATGGAAAGTGAAGGCAAGGAATGGAAAGGAATGGCAAGTGAAGGAAAGGAATAGCAAGGCATGGAAAGTGAAGGAAAGGAATAGCAAGGCATGGAAAGGAAAGGCATGGCAAGGCATGACAAGGCATGGAAAGGAAAGGAAAATGAAGGCATGGCATGGAAAGGCATTACAAGGAAAGTCATGGAAAGGCAAGTGAAGGAAAGGAAAGGAAAGGCATGGAAATACAAGGCAATGCAAGGCATGGCAAGGCAATTGAAGCCATGACAATGCATGGCATGGCATGACAAGGTATGTCGAGTGAAGGAATCGCAAGGCATGGCATGACATGACAAGTGAAGGCATGGCATGACAAGACAAGACCATGGCATGACATGACAAGGTAAGGCATGGGAAGGCAAGGCATGGCATGGAATGACAACTCATGGCGTGACAATTCATGGCATGATAAGGCATGGAATGACATGGCAAGAAAACGCATGGTAGGGAAAGTTGTAGGCATGCATGTGCCATCCTAGCTCACTTGTTCTGCTCATGCATGTTGTAGGCATGCATGTCCCATCCTTAGGAGTTGAATTATATTAAGTGTTGCTTCTATTTGTGCATGCATGTTCTATTGTTAGATGAGGGGATAGATCCCTAGGCTACTAGGCTACATGTGGATTGTATATTCTAGGATGAGGGCATAGGTCCCTAGGAGGTGCATGGATTCACATGTTGCGATATTCTCCAGTTGGGCGTGCACCATTCCTCATACATCTATCCATGTAGAAAGGTACACTACTTAAGATGATCAGGATTATGGTTTGACCTTTCCATATGGAGCTCTCCCTTGCATGAATTTAGATACATTGTAACCCTAAGTATTCCTATTCTATAAAGTAGATGAGGGGTGCACCATTATGTATCTTAGTATAATTGAGTTTTGAGATATAATTATAACTCAATATAACTATGTTAAAGTGAAGGCATTGCATGGAAAGGCATGGCAAGGTATGGCATGACAAGGCAAGGCAAGGCAACACATGGAAAGGCAAGGCAAGCCAAGGAAATCCAAGGCAAGTGAAGGAAAGACAAGGCAAGGCAAGGTAAGGTAAGGCAAGGCAAGTTGATATAAAAAGGATCTAGAGAAGACTAAGGATAACTCAGAATTCACAGAAGTAACTTAAAAAGCTTAGAATGGCCTCAACAGACATAGAAAGGGAAAAAAATCAAAGTCTTAAAAGCTTAGTGAAATTGGCATCATTTCGAAGATCACGTCGCAAGATTTCCAACGACGTAAACCACTCATCAAACAGAGTTACAGATCAAAAGATATTCACGGTCAAAGTTTTGGTCAACCTAGCCCAGCCAACAGGGATGAGTCAGCATCTATACTGCTGACATCAACATCAGTACAGATGTTGTCATCATTCATATAGTGTACTTGAAACACACATAGGGAGACACGTGTCATGATGATGTCAACATGGTGACATGGCAGCACTAGAGGCTTCCACGTGTCACTCATTTTTGGACTTTTCCGATCAAATCCATGGACCAATGGAAAAGTGCCACATGGAAGACCATACAACCACTCGACAGGTTATGTGGCAGGCTGACATGACAGAGGTGATGTGGTTTTCCTTGCAATGTGGTGACATGGGCCAATGAAAGGCCACCACGTGGCAGTGGGAAAAATCCCAAGGATGTCCAACAACTGAAATTTAAAAGGGGTAAAGGGGTTGGCTGGCACCAACCCCCAGTCTGCTAAATTCATAATACAATCCACCACCAGATTTGGCGGGATCCACCAAAGCCAAACCATACTCCAAAGTTAGTAGCAATCCCAACAAACAACACATATATATACATGCCTTGTATTAAAATGGAGGTTCACAAGCTTGACCTTGGAACCTCCTCTAACCAAAGCGCTTTAAATATATCTTCCAACCAACAAGCCAAACGACTCTGTTGGTATATCCATCGCCGAAATTACTTAAGAACTGAGTTTTTCAGAGTTCAAGGGTCAAACCAGGGGGCACACGATCTTATGGATGGGCACAAAAAACGATAAATTCCCCATGAATTTAATTGCAGGTGCAGGCACATAAATCGAGAAGAATTTTCTCAAGGGCATGAATGTGCCAGACTCAGGGGTAATTGGATGCCATGAATTCAGTGGTGCTATTTGTTTTATGATCTGAGCAAATCTTCTGCAACTTAACTCTATAATGAGGTATACTTATGTATTTTTCCAAATTATTTTGTTGATTTAATAAAAAGGCCTACCCATTTGAGAGCAGGACCCGAAGACATAGTCCACCAGGGATGAACTCCGTTATCAAGTTTTTATGTTCGGATTTGATGAATATGTCTCTTCATTATTGAGTTATTCCTTCTTTATGGTGCACTTCAATTTATGCTCATTTAATACAATTATTTAATAAGTCACATCGATGAAAAGATCCCAGATCATGTTGGTATCAGAGAAATCATCTTTGACTTGAATTGTTGAGTGTGAATGCTTACTAGGGCCAATCATAAGCAGGGTGAAGGAACTCTTAAGACTTTCAATGATCCGAATTATTTTGAGAACGACATGAAGGAAGAAATATAACCGAGATATAATAATGAAATACACAAAAATATAGAAGAGGACACATAAATATAGTGAAACCCAAATTCTATTACTGAATAAGATAGAAAAACATTGTAGAACACAAATTGGAAAAATGGGGTAGCTTATCTCTAAAAAGAAAGAGATGTTAGCTACGCTTCATTCACAAGAAGCTTTACATCACACTCCATTGCATGCTTAAAGGGCCTCCTTCACCTTCATTATATATGAGAGAGTGAGAGGAGAACAATTCCCATGATGCATGTGGGATAAATTGGACTAAGTTTATAAAGTGCCATAGGCATGTAAAATACTAGGACTTCCCGAACGGTCACCCATCCCAGTACTACTCTAGCCTGAGCATGCTTAATTGCAGAGTTCTAATGGGATATGGTGCAGTAATGCTATGTTGTAGGCATGTACATAAAACCACTAGGAAATCATTACATGATGTCTGTAATTAACAAATGAAGATGACATTACATTCCATTCCCCATCAAAAGGGTGAATATCATGGTTTATCAAAACCACAAGCTCAAAATGGTGATTTAGTGAAAAAGGTGGATGGCCACCGAGATCCATCTGGATCATTCCTCCTCCCTTAGGAAGCAATGGTCCCCATTGCGTCAAGTTACCTTGGGAGACGGGGAGACTTCCGCTAAATTTGAATCTTTGTGCATTGTTTTCCTTGATGAAGAAGTTGTCCTTGTTAGCTTGTTGAAGGATGTCATGAACCTGTTGCTGGAGGGGTTGGATCCATTCAACCAATCTAGCTGCATGATCTACTTGAGTGTGGGAGGAATCTGTCGGTGAAGATGCAACATGAAGAGTATGAAGGGTTATGTTATAAACTTGCTTGATTGGGCAGTGTGGAGGCACCCCCGTAGGTGCAACAAGAACATCTTGGTACTCTTCTACAATCTTGTCAATCTTCTTCTGCTGGATAGAAAGGTTTTGGGTTGAGGCTACAATGGTTGCATTGTCCTTCTGTTCACCTTCTAATTGGATTGTGAAGAGGCTAAACTTTGAAGTATGAGAGATTACTTTGTGGCATTGTTTTGGTGGGACAATAGTCAGAACTACCTCTGGTATCTGGTATAGCTGACCGCCTAGAGTAACAATGACACTACATGGTCGAGACTCATAAATGGCATGACGCCTCCACATATATGGCTGGTCTAATAGAAAATCACAGACTTCTAGTGGGGTAACATCACACAATACCTCATACATGAAGGGTTTGATGTCGTAGGATAGACGACACTATTGGTTGACATGATGATCTTGACCTTGGTGAATCCACCCAATGTTGTATGGTTGCGGGTGTGGTGTTGTTGGCAAATCCAACTACTTGAAAACCTCTATTGAGATGATTTTCTTTTGTCTTTTGCTATCAACAATATAATGTAGTGGGGTCCCCTTCACCCACATCTGTGAATGGAAGAGTCACTCCCCCTCCTCGGGATCCTCTTCTGGTTGGATTGTTGCAGTTGCAATAATAGCAGTGGGTTCTGCATCAATGATTTGTCTCCTTTTATTATTTTCTGAATTGGGGTCCAAGTCGAGGTTCAACTCTTTGTCTTTAAGCTCTGCCAACAATGACTGTATTGAGCGACATTCATTAGTGTTGTGCCAAGGGATGTTGTGGAACTCACACCACTTTTCGATGTCTTTATTATACTTCTTATTACCCTTCTTTTCCTACATATGGGACTGGCTCTCTTGAGGTTGGCCTTCCTTGCTCTGTCCATGCTTCTCCCACTTACTCTACTGCTTGAATTTCTACTCAATTTTGACTGCATATTGATAAAAAATTCCCAATGAGGAGATGTCCAAGAAATCCATCTCTGTTTGGATGTACCTATGTAGACCACTTCAGTACTTCAAAACCAGGTGTTGCTCAGAGTCTTTGATACCCATCTTTGAGCGCAAGGTATGAAATATGTTGGTGTACTCTGGCACCATCTGGTCTCTTTTCTGACACAGAGTTGTCCATATCATGTATTGATCATCATATTTTCCGAAAGGGTAGAACTCCTCCTTTAGGGAATCTACAAAGGCCACCCAAGTAGGTTCTCTCCCAAATAGTGTAGATTCATCCGTGGTGTACCTCTCCCAATAACCTTCCCACCAAGCTCTGACATGGGGAAGGGCTTTAAGGAGCATGAAGGTGATCTTTTCATTGTCGGAAAATTTTTGGATAGAAATAACCTTCTAGCAGATTCAACCATTTTTCTAGAGCATATGCATCTATCTGGCCTTCAAATAAGGGGATATCAAAATTGACTTGTACCTTGAAGGGTGTCGCACTTGCAAAATGGTTGCTTGTTGAAGATGCCTCGGCTGCCGCCATCTATAGTCTTCGAAGGATCTGAAAGAAGTTTTCCATCATCTCGTTCCTTTGTCACACGAGGGCTTCCTTGAGCAATGTCTTGAAAGAATCTTCTACTTTGTCATCCTCTTTTCTTCTGCCATGGGAGGTCACTTGGGCTAGTGAGAGTGGTTTCCCTCAAGCGAAACTAGCTCGAGACCCAAATCTCTATACCCTGACCTCATCGGGGACTTGATCTAAGAAATGACAAGGAGCAGACTTCTCTAATACCACTGATCCAGATTATTTTGAGAATGACATGAAGGCAGAAATATAACCGAGATATAACAATGAAATAAACAAAAATATAGAAGAGAACACATAAATACAGTGAAACCCAACTTCTATTTCCGAATAAGATAGAAAAACACTGCAGAACACAAACTGGAAAAATGGGGTAGCTTATCTCTAAAAAGAAAGAGATGTTGGTTACGCTTCATTCACAAGAAGATTTACATCACACTCCATTGCATGCTTAAAGGGCCTCCTTCACCTTCATTATATATGAGAGAGTGAGAGGAGAACAATTCCCATGATGCATGTGGGATAAATTGGACTAAGTTTATAAAATGCCATAGGCATGTACAATACTAGGGCTTCCTAGATGGTCACCCATCCCAGTACTACTCTAGCCTAAGCACGCTTAACTGCAGAGTTCTAATGGGATCTGGTGCATTAACGCTATGTTGTAGGCATGTACATAAAACCACTAGGAAATCATTACATGATGTCTGTAATTAACAAATGAAGATGAAATTACATTCCATTCCCCATCAAAAGGGTGAATATCATGGTTTATGAAAACCACGGGCTCAAAATGGTGATTCAATGAAAAAGGTGGATGGCCACCGAGATCCATCTGGATCATTCAATCCTGAATTTGGTCATGGATCCCGAAGGAATAAAATAGTTGAAGAGGACAAGCATGATGAATAAGAGAAGAACTTCCATATGGTATTTTATCGCATGTCAGAAATGGTCGAGTGAATGTATGGAGACTATGAGAAGAGGATGAAGAATAAAGGGAAGAAAAAGGAAGCACAAGCATACGATAATGCTTCAGTGAATCAAGGGGCTGGAGGAGGCCCTCATGAGCCTCCATATTCACCATCAAGTTATAGCTCTTCTTCCTCTGAGAATTCTCATCATTCTAGCCATAAAGCTTCTTTTAAGAAACCATTGTTAAAGCTTGATGTAAAATTTTATTTATGTATGTTTAATGGAGATGATAATCCTGAAAAGATAGATAATTGGATCCGATAGGTTGAAGTATATTGTCATGTTCAACAGATTGATGAAGAGGAATTTAAAGTGCAATTGGCCTCTCTTCGGTTGGAAGGCACCACTCTCGTATGGCAGGAGAGAAAACTTCAGGACATAAGTAAGTGTGGTAATCTTCTTTCCTCATGGTCGGAATTTAAATCAGCGATAAGGAAGTAATTTTATCCATTGGGTGATTTACATAAAGCAATGATGGAATGGAAAACTTCAAGACAAAGTAAAGGTCAAATTGTACAAAATTTCACAGAAGAATTTAGGTAGAAAGCTCTTGCATTAAACATTCCTTTGGATTCTTATGAAACTTTAATGAAGTATATTGGCGCACTTCACAGTTATATTCATCATACTTTACTATTGTTTAACCCCACCAGTCTTGACGAAGTTTGTGTGCAAGCCACTCACCTTAAAAACAGGGGAAAGAATGTTCAAGAAGATCCCACAAAGAAACCTTCCAATCTCCCACATAAGCAATTTAAGAAGTTTAAAAGGAAGGACAAAAAGATCGCCATTGTAAAGAGGGAAGAAGGAAATCACTAATGTAAGAAGTATATGGTTAGCTGAAACCACTAATGTAATGAAAGCAATGGGAAAAAATTTGCTCAATAGTGGCCAAAATGACCGACTTGGGGTAGTCCACATTTTAGAGAAACGTTGATGTGAGGCAATCAGTGGGATTTCAAGTCATGAAAAATGGGCTTGTGTAGTTGAACATGAAAAGGATATTGCAAGTCATGTAAAAGAAGCTTGCGTGGAAAACTATGAAACAAAAGTTTGTGAGATGATAGGGAAAATATGGATAGGAATCCATGAAGAGTTTTTTTCCTTGGGAATCTGATGCAGGAGCATCGAGAGCATGGCTACAGGTATGCCAAAAAAACCCAAGATGAGGATGAATATCATGGTGATGTATGGGGAATAAAGGTACATGTATGCAGATCATGACAGAAAAATGATTGATGAACCATGTACGAGAAATAGTTTCCTAGTGAATTGACAAATATAGCGGTCGGTGACCCATGTATTCTAGTGGATGGCTACTCTTTTATATGAAATTCAATAAACATTTTTTATGGTTGTAGGAACAATAATATCACATACAAATAAGGAATAATACAAAAGATCGAAAAGACAAAAGATTTGAGCAGAAATAAAGGTGAAGGAATCAGTTCAAAGGACCAATGAAAGAGAGAAAGGGGGAGTATGATAAATAATTCCTACTTGATGATTACTCATACTTGTAATGTTTAAATCAATAAATTATATGGTTTGTAATGAGGTAGACTAAATTCTAGAAATTCTATGTAGGAATGAGTAGATGTAGGGATGAAGATTGTTGAGAGAATCATGGAGATATTGTGGAGAGATCATAGGGGTTAATTATGGATATAGTTGTGTACTCCTTTGAAATAATTAGCTAATTATGAAATAATTTTTATGGTCACCTATAGTTATATAAGGGACCATTTGTACACTAGGTATACATATGGGAATGATTAATAAATAAAATTTCCCCTTTGGGGGATTTGGGACCATATTTCCCAGTCTCCCTTGCTTTGCATAAAGTAGTGTCTATGTGTGTATTTTATTTTCGCTGTGGATCTGATAACATCATTAACAGATTATGAGGTTTATAAGATTACTTTAGATCATATGACCCATTCTTA
>JASDQU011505876.1:0-10075 GCA_032191745.1 Picea mariana | reverse complement strand
TTTCCCAAGTAGAAGTGTTTGCTGAAATTTCCAAACTCACAAGGAAGATATGATTCCACAATGGGGAATCATCCCTTACTTATATTAGACTTGTCCAATCAACAAAGGTGTCTATTGGCTCAACAGGGCCGACCTTTCTAAGTCACTATATAATTTATTATTATTATTATTATTATTATTATTATTATTATTATTATTATTAATATTAATTATCTTTTACATTCATTATAAAACATATTAAGGTGGGGCCAACATGTACCCTTTACATAACAATTAGGGTTAGAGGTAGGTTTGACTCTTGAACAGTATATAGCAAAGGATATGATACACCCATTAGTGCTCATCCACTAGGGGCACATCCATAGAGATGTCATAGCTCTGATTCACTGCATTACATAGAAGAACCAGGTTTTCACATGTTCACTTGTGCTCGTCCACTCTACAGATCTGCTTTCCCACTGCCACCGACAGGAGAATCATCTGGAGTCTTCTCATCAACTCCACTGCTTAGAGGATGCTAATACATCATCTCCATTTATGTTCTCATGATGATGCACCCAACACTTTGGGATTTCACACGTTCACCTTGTGCTCAGCCACAGGCACGTCTTAACTCAACAACTCGCTTTTCCACTGGATAATCATCTGGATTTCTTCTCAACTCTCTGAATGGAGGAGGTCATCTCTGAGTTCCCAGTTCTGTCTCAGGCAGGAACCACATACCCTTCTTAGGGGATTTCTCTCAGGTTTATAAGCTGAGAGAAAGACTTCACATAGTTGCAATGATCCACACCTCATAGGTTTGTAAGCTGGAGAATGTCTCACATAGTTGCATTCATCAACACAGGAAAGGCATGAAAAGTGAAGGCATGGCATGGCATGACAAGGCATGGCATGACAAGGTATGGCATGGCATGACATGGCATGGTAAGGCAAGGCATGGAATGGCAAGGCATGGCAAGGAAAGGAATGGCAAGGAAAGTGAACACAAGTCAAGGAAAGGCATGGCAAGGCAAGGAAAGGAAAGGAAAGTGAAGGCAATACAAGGCATGGCAAGTGAAGGCAAGGAATGGAAAGGAATGGCAAGTGAAGGAAAGGAAAAGCAAGGCATGGAAAGTGAAGGAAATGAATAGCAAGGGATGGAAAGGAAAGGCATGGAAAGGCACGACAAGGCATGGAAAGGAAAGGAAAGTGAAGGCATGGCATGGAAAGGCATTGCAAGGAAAGTCATGGCAAGGCAAGTGAAGGAAAGGAAAGGAAAGGCATGGAAAGACAAGGAAATGCAAGGCATGGCAAGGCAAGTTAAGCCATGACAATGCATGGCATGGCATGACAAGGTATGTTGAGTGAAGGAATCACAAGGCATGGCATGACATGACAAGTGAAGGCGTGGCATGACAAGACAAGACCATGGCATGACATGACAAGGTAAGGCATGGGAAGGCAAGGCATGGCATGGAATGACAACTCATGGCGTGACAATTCATGGCATGATAAGGCATGGAATGACATGGCAAGGAAACACATGGTAGGGAAAGTTGTAGGCATGCATGTGCCATCCTAGATCACTTGTTCTGCTCATGCATGTCCCATCCTTAGGAGTTGAATTATATTAAGTGTTGCTTCTATTTGTGCATGCATGTTCTATTGTTAGATGAGGGGATAGATCCCTAGGCTACTAGGCTACATGTGGATTGTATATTCTAGGACGAGGGCATAGGTCCCTAGGAGGTGCATGAATTCACATGTTGCAATTATCTCCAGTTGGGCGTGCACCATTCCTCATACATATATCCATGTAGGAAGGTACACTACTTAAGATGATTAGGATTATGGTTTGACCTTTCCATATGGAGCTCTCCCTTGCATGAATTTAGATACATTGTAACCCTAAGTATTCCTATTCTATAAAGTAGATGAGGGGCGCACCATTATGTATCTTAGTATAATTGAGTTTTGAGATATAATTATAACTCAATATAACTATGTTAGAAAGGAAAGTGAAGGCATTGCATGGAAAGGCATGGCAAGGTAAGGCATGACAAGGCAAGGCAAGGCAAGCCAAGGAAATCCAAGGAAAGTGAAGGAAAGACAAGGCAAGGCAAGGTAAGGTAAGGCAAGGCAAGTTGATATAAAAAGGATCTAGAGAAGACTAAGGATAACTCATAATTCACAGAAGTAACTTAAAAAGCTTAGAATGGCCTCAGCAGATAGAGAAAGGGAAAAAAATCAAAGTCTTAAAAGCTCAGTGAAATTGGCATCATTGTGAAGATCACGTCGCAAGATTTCCAACGATGTAAACCACTCATCAAACGGAGTTACAGATCAAAAGATATTCACGGTCAAAGTTTTGGTCAACCTAGCCCAGCCAACAGGGATGAGTCAGCATCCATACTGCTGACATCAACATCAGTATAGATGATGTCATCATCCATATAGTGTACTTGGAACATGCATAGGGAGACACGTGTCATGATGATGTCAACATGGTGACATGGCAGCACTAGAGGCTTCCACGTGTCACTCATTTTTTGACTTTTCCGATCAAATCCATGGACCAATGCGAAGGTGCCACATGGAATACCATACAACCACTCGATAGGTTATGTGGCAGGCTGACATGACAGAGGTGACGTGGTTTTCCTTGCAATGTGGTGACATGGGCCAATGAAAGGCCGCCACGTGGCAGTGGGAAAAATCCCAAGGATGTCCAACAACTGAAATTTAAAAGGGGTAAAGGGGTTGGCTGGCACCAACCCCCAGTCCGTTAAATTCATAATACAATCCACCACCAGATCTGGCGGGATCCACCAAAGCCAAACCATACTCCAAAGTTAGTAGCAAGCCCAACAAACAACACATATATATACATGCCTTGTATTAAAATGGAGGTTCACAAGCTTGACCTTGGAACCTCCTCTAACCAAAGCGCTTTAAATATATCTGCCAACCAACAAGCCAAACAACTCTGTGGTATATCCACCGCCGAAATTACTTAAGAACTTAGTTTTTCAGAGTTCAAGGGTCAAACCAGGGGGCACACGATCTTATGGATGGGCACGAAAAATGATAAATTCCCCATGAATTTAATTGCAGGTGCAGGCACATAAATCGAGAATAATTTTCTCAAGGGCATGAAAGTGCCAGACTCAGGGGTAATTCGATGCCATGAATTCAGTAGTACTATTTGTTTTATGATCTGAGCAAATCTTCTGCAACTTAACTCTAGAATGAGGTATACTTATGTATTTTTCCAAATTATTTTGTTGAGTTAATAAAAAGGCCTACCCATTTGAGAGCAGGACCGGAAGACATAGTCCACCAGGGATGAACTCCGTTATCAATTTTTTATGTTCAGATCTGATGAATATGTCTCTTCATTATTGAGTTATTCCTTCTTTATGGTGCACTTCAATTTAAGCTCATTTAATACAATTATTTAATAAGTCACATCGATGAAAAGATCCTAGATCATGTTGGTATCAGAGCAATCATATTTGACTTGAATTGTTGAGTGTGAATGCTTACTAGGGCCAATCATAAGCAGGGTGAAGGAACTCTTAAGACTTTCAATGATCCGAATTATTTTGAGAACGACATGAAGGAAGAAATATAACTGAGATATAATAATGAAATACACAAAAATATAGAAGAGGACACATAAATATAGTGAAACCCAACTTCTATTACTGAATAAGATAGAAAAACATCGTAGAACACAAATTGGAAAAATGGGGTAGCTTATCTCTAAAAAGAAAGAGATGTTAGCTACGCTTCATTCACAAGAAGATTTACATCACACTCCATTGCATGCTTAAAGGGCCTCCTTCACCTTCATTATATATGAGAGAGTGAGAGGAGAACAATTCCCATGATGCATGTGGGATAAATTGGACTAACTTTATAAAATGCCATAGGCATGTAAAATACTAGGACTTCCCGAACGGTCACCCATCCCAGTACTACTCTAGCCCGAGCGTGCTTAATTGCAGAGTTCTAATGGGATCTGGTGCATTAATGCTATGTTGTAGGCATGTACATAAAACCACTAGGAAATCATTACATGATGTCTGTAATTAACAAATGAAGATGACATTACATTCCATTCCCCATCAAAAGGGTGAATATCATGGTTTATCAAAACCACAAGCTCAAAATGGTGATTTAGTGAAAAAGGTGGATGGCCACTGAGATCCATGTGGATCATTCCTCCTCCCTTAGGAAGCAATGGTCCCCATTGCGTCAAGTTACCTTGGGAGACGGGGAGACTTCCGCTAAATTTGAAGCTTTGTGCATTGTTTTCCTTGATGAAGAAGTTGTATTGCTTAGCTTGTTGAAGGCTGTCATGAACCTGTTGCTGGAGGGGTTGGATCCATTCAACCAATCTAGCTGCATGATCTACTTGAGTGTGGGAGGACTATGTTGGTGAATATGCAACATGAAGAGTATGAAGGGTTATGTTATAAACTTGCTTCATTAGGTAGTGTGGAGGCACCCCCGTAGGTGCAACAAGAACATCTTGGTACTCTTCTACAATCTTGTCAATCTTCTTCTACTGGATAGAAAGGTTTTAGGTTGAGGCTACAATGGTTGCATTGTCCTTCTGTTCGCCTTCTGATCGGATTGTGAAGAGGCTAAACTTTGAAGTATGAGAGATTACTTTGTGGCATTTTTTTGGTGGGACAATAGTCAGAACTACCTCTGGTATCTGGTATAGATGACCGCCTAGAGTAACGATGACACTACATGGTCGAGACTCATAAATGGCATGACACCTCCACATATATGGTTGGTCTAATAGAAAATCACAGACTTCTAGTGGGGCAACATCACACAATACCTCATACATGAAGGGCTTGATGTCGTAGGATAGACGACACTATTGGTTGACATGAAGATCTTGACCTTGGTGAATCCACCCAATGTTGTATGGTTGCGGGTGTGGTGTTGTTGGCAAATCCAACTGCTTGAAAACCTCTACTGAAATGATTTTCTTTTGTCTTTTGCTATCAACAATATAATGCAGTGGGGTCCCCTTCACCCACATCTGTGAATGGAAGAGTCACTCCCCCTCCTAGGGATCCTCTTCTGGTTGGATTGTTGCAGTTACAATAATAGCAGTGGGTTCTGCATCAATGATTTGTCTCCTTTTATTATTTTCTGAATCGGGGTCCAAGTCGAGGTTCAACTCTTTGTCTTTGAGCTCGACCAACAATGACTGTATTGAGCGACATTCATTAGTGTTGTGCCAAGGGATGTTGTGGAACTCACACCACTTTTCAATGTCTTTATTATACTTCTTATTACCCTTCTTTTCCTACATATGGGACTGGCTCTCTTGAGGTTGGCCTTCCTTGCTCTGTCCATGCTTCTCCCACTTACTCTGCTACTTGAATTTGTACTCAATTTTGACTGCATATTGATAAAAAACTCCCAATGAGGAGATGTCCAAGAAATCCATCTCTATTTGGATGTACCTATGTAGACCACTGCAGTACTTCAAAACCAGGTGTCGCTCAGAGTCTTTGATACCCAGCTTTGAGCGCAAGGTATGAAATATGTTGGTGTACTCTGGCACCATCTAGTCTCTTTTCTGACGCAGAGTTGTCCATATCATGTATTGGTCATCATAGTTTCCGAAAGGGTATAACTCCTCCTTTAGGGAATCTACAAAGGCCACCCAAGTGGGTTCTCTCCCAAATAGTGTAGATTCATCTGTGGTGTACCTCTCCCAATAACCTTCCCACCAAGCTCTGACATGGGGAAGGGCTTTAAGGAGCATGAAGGTGATCTTTTCACCGTCTGAAAATTTTTGGATAGACATAACCTTCTAGCAGACTCAACCATTTTTCTAGAGCATATGCATCTATCTGGCCTTCAAATAAGGGGATATCAAAATTGACTTGTACCTTGAAGGGTGTCGCACTTGCAAAATGGTTGCTTGTTGAAGATGCCTCGGCTGCCGCCATCTATAGTCTTCGAATGATCTGAAAGAATTTGTTCATCATCTCGTTCCTTTGTCACACGAGGGATTCCTTGAGCAATGTCTTGAATGAATCTTCTGCTTTTTCATCCTCTTTTCTTCTGCCATGGGAGGTCACTTGGGCTAGTGAGAGTGGTTTTCCTCAAGCGAAACTAGCTCGAGACCCAAATCTCTATACCCTGACCTCATCGGGGACCTGATCTAAGAAATGACAAGTAGCAGACTTCTCTAATACCACTGATCCAGATTATTTTGAGAATGACATGAAGGAAGAAATATAACCGAGATATAACAATGAAATAAACAAAAATATAGAAGAGAACACATAAATACAGTGAAACCCAACTTCTATTTCCGAATAAGATAGAAAAACACTGCAGAACACAAACTGGAAAAATGGGGTAGCTTATCTCTAAAAAGAAAGAGATGTTGGTTACGCTTCATTCACAAGAAGATTTACATCACACTCCATTGCATGCTTAAAGGGCCTCCTTCACCTTCATTATATATGAGAGAGTGAGAGGAGAACAATTCCCATGATGCATGTGGGATAAATTGGACTAAGTTTATAAAATGCCATAGGCATGTACACTACTAGGGCTTCCCAGATGGTCACCCATCCCAGTACTACTCTAGCCTAAGCACGCTTAACTACAGAGTTCTAATGGGATCTGGTGCATTAACGCTATGATGTAGGCATGTACATAAAACCACTAGGAAATCATTACATGATGTCTGTAATTAACAAATGAAGATGAAATTACATTCCATTCCCCATCAAAAGGGTGAATATCATGGTTTATCAAAACCACAGGCTCAAAATGGTGATTCAATGAAAAAGGTGGATGGCCACCGAAATCCATCTGGATCATTCAATCCCGAAGTTGGTCGTGGATCCCGAAGGAATAAAATGGTTGAAGAGGACAAGCGTGATGAACAAGAGAAGAACTTCCATATGGTATTTTATCGCATGTCAGAAATGGTCGAGCGAATGTATGGAGACTATGAGAAGAGGATGAAGAATAAAGGGAAGAAAAAGGAAGCACAAGCATACGATAATGCTTCAGTGAATCAAGGGGCTGGAGGAGGCCCTCATGAGCCTCCATATTCACCATCAAGTTCTAGCTCTTCTTCCTCTGAGAATTCTCATCATTCTCATCATTCTAGCCATAAAACTTCTTTTAAGAAACCATTGTTAAAGCTTGATGTAGAATTTTATTTACGTATGTTTAATGGAGATGATAATCCTGAAAAGATAGATAATTGGATCCGATAGGTTGAAGTATATTGTCATGTTCAACAGATTGATGAAGAGGAATTTAAAGTGCAATTGGCCTCTCTTCGGTTGGAAGGCACCACTCTCGTATGGTAGGAGAGAAAAATTCAGGACATAAGTAAGTGTGGTAATCTTCTTTCCTCATGGTCGGAATTTAAATCAGCGATAAGGAAGTAATGGTCGGAATGGAAAACTTCAAGACAAAGTAAAGGTCAAATTGTACAAAATTTCACGGAAGAATTTAGGTAGAAAGCTCTTGCATTAAACATTCCTTTGGATTCTTATGAAACTTTAATGAAGTATATTGGCGCACTTCACAGTTATATTCGTCATACTTTACTATTGTTTAACCCCACCCGTCTTGACAAAGTTTGTGTGCAAGCCACTCACCTTAAAAACAGGGGAAAGAATGTTCAAGAAGATCCCACAAAGAAACCTTCCAATCTCCCACATAAGAAATTTAAGAAGTTTAAAAGGAAGGACAAAAAGACCGCCATTGTAAAGAGGGAAGAAGGAAATCACTAATGTAAGAAGTATATGGTTAGCTGAAACCACTAATGTAATGAAAGCAATGAGAGAAAATTTGCTCAATAGTGGCCAAAATGACCGACTTGGGGCAGTCCACATTTGAGAGAAACGTCGATGTGAGGCAATCAACGGGATTTCAAGTCATGAAAAAGGGGCTTGTGTAGTTGAACATGAAAAGGATATTGCAAGTCATGTAAAAGAAGCTTGCGTGGAAAACTATGAAACAAAATTTTGTGAGATGATAGGGAAAATATGGATAGGATTCATAGGAATCCATGAAGAGTTTTTTTCCTTGGGAATTTGATGCAGGAGCATCGAGAACATGGCTACAGGTATGCCAAAAAAACCCAAGATGAGGATGAAGATGATGGTGATGTATGGGGAATAAAGGTACATGTATGCAGATCATGACAGAAAAATGATTGATGAACCATGTACGAGAAATAGTTTCCTAGTGAATTGACAAATATAACGGTCGGTGACCCATGTATTCTAGTGGATGGCCACTCTTTTATATGGAATTCAATAAACATTTTTTATGGTTGTAGGCACAATAATATCACATACAAATAAGGAAGAATACAAAAGATCGAAAAAGACAAAAGATTTGAGCAGAAATAAAGGTGAAGGAATCAGTTCAAAGGACCAATGAAAGAGAGAAAGGGGGAGTATGATAAATAATTCCTACTTGATGATTACTCATACTTGTAATGTTTAAATGAATAAATTATATGGTTTGTAATGAGGTAGACTAAATTCTAGAAATTCTATGTAGGAATGAGAGATGGAGAGAAATGAGTAGATGTAGGGGAAGATTGTTGAGAGAATCATGGAGATATTGTGGAGAGATCATAGGGGTTAATTATGGATATAGTTGTGTACTCCTTTGAAATAATTAGCTAATTATGAAATAATTTTTATGGTCACCTATAGTTATATAAGGGACCATTTGTACACTAGGTATACATATGGGGATGATTAATAAATAAAATTTCCCCTTTGGGGGATTTGGGACCATATTTCCCAGTCTCCCTTGCTTTGCATAAAGTAGTGTCTATGTGTGTATTTTATTTTCGCCGTGGATCTGATAACATCATTAATAGATTATGAGGTATATAATATTACTTTAGATCATATGACCCATTCTTACTACACAAAATCTATTAATGATGCCCATATCCCACCAAGAGGTGAATGATCTAGGTTTGTGTGGTTGTTTGAGGCCTAGTTCAAGGAGCAAGTCCCTATAATATTCATTTTAGGCCAAAGTACCAAGACCCATTTCTTGTGTGAAAAACCTCCTAATGTTTCCCATATCCCACTCAAGGATAAAACTAATTTCTAGAGGGTGTTTGTGGTGGTTCAAGGAATTTTTTATGTCCCATAAAACTAGTAAGATTTTTTTATGGATTAAGGACTTCATTTTCCTCACCCTATCATGGTCAAGGTTCTTAGACTCATCTCTACTAAAAAAAAWTCCTAATGAYATCTATCCCACTCATATGCAAAAGATACCTTTTAGAGGGATCGTGTTGTAGTCTAAGGCCTTGATCATGGCCCATTAACCCAAGAGTCTTTGTTTAGGGTCTAATTCTCTATATTTCTCCCTCAATGATGGTTAATACCTCAAGACCCATCGAGGACCCATCCCCTATGCACAATTTTTTTTAATGGAATCCATATCTCACTAAGAGGACAATTATCCCTATAGAGGAAATGATATGTGGTGTTTGGTGTTGTTTATGGTCCTTGATCCCTAAATGTTTCATCCAAGGCCCAAGGGACTTATTTTCCTTCCTTTAACATGTCCAATACCTTAAGACACATCTCTAATGCATAAGACCTCATAATGGCACATGCATTCCACTTGAAGGCCAAATATCACCTATAAAGGGCCTATGTTGTGGTTTGAGGTCATATTCATGGATAATGAGTCCTAAATATCCATTTTTGGTGTAATAACCTTGTTTTCCTCCATTTACTATGGTCAATGTCTTAAGGCCCATCCCAACCACCCAAAAACTCTTGATTGTGTCCATATCTCACTTGTATGCCAAATATCCACTTTGATGGGTCTATGTTGTGGTTTGATGCCTTGATCATGATCCATTAGCTCAAGAATATTATTAGGTCCTAATTCCCTTGATTTATCCCCCAATAATGGCCTCACTGATCCCTAGTGCATAAAACCTCATATTTTTGCCCATGTTCCACTCTAAGGAAAATTATCTACTATACACAACACATTTTCTGGTTTGTGGCCTTGTTTATGGCCCTTGGTCCCTAGA
>JASDQU011505874.1:12929-22982 GCA_032191745.1 Picea mariana | reverse complement strand
TGGAAAAATCAAGAGGGAATAGATTTGTTCTAGTAAAATCAATATGAGAGGCTTGATACATGTTTATTAGATATCAAAGGCATGGATAACAAAGGGCATTATAAAGAAGATTAGAAGAATCAATTTCAGGGTCTTGTGGTCAGGTAGTAGGGAGAAGAGGGGGATCCCTTGGGTGAAATAGAAAACACTCATTGTGCCCAAGGATATGGGAGGTTGAAGATTGAAAAACTTATTTTACTTCTCAAAAACACTGGGCAACAAAGAGTGTGTGGAGGCTCATTCAAGTAAAAGGTTTGCAGTTTCTTTTTGTTATTTAGAAATACACTATGCCTAATCCAATGGAAGAATGGACTAGAAGACCATTGAAGAAAATTCATAATATTTCAATTATGTGGAACACAATTGTGTTAGTGTTCTTTCTGATAGGACATTGGATTGTGTGGAAGGTTGGAAATGGTAATAGGATGAGTTGGGGAGGACCCTTTAGTGGGATTAGATGGGATGTGGAGTACAATTCATGTTAATAGATCACATGATACAATTGTTCAGTGAAAGTCGGATTTATAAACTCAACTAAGTTGCTAATTTGGATCTTTCTTCAATCTAGAGCCTAGATTGAAAGTTTGCAAGAGTGTTAGGCTTCAAAGGGGAGGAAGTAGTATTATATGATGTTTATACAACAAGATTTAGATCTAGCCATGTAAAAATAAAATGAGGAAGACAATCTAATTTGGTCAAAGAATCCTCTAGGAATTTATACTCCAAAGGAAAGATATAAAGTTCTAAGTTACAGAGAGGACTTGGGAGCACCGATGTGGTGGTGGAAGAAAGTATGGAAGTTCATATGTCCATCAAAATATCACATATTCATTTGGTTGCTCCCCAATAACAAAGCACTTATTTAGAATATATTGCAACAAAGGAATACTTATGGTCTTAAGAGATGCCCATGTGCAAAGTAAGTGAAGAATCAAAGAGTCGCCTCTTAATGACATGTGCATTTGTAGTGCAGGTTTGGCATGAAGTGGCGGGTATTACTAGGTGAAGAAATGTATGTAGAGGTTCCATTGTTGAAGAAGGCCTAAAACTCTAGTGTGAAAATGTGAATGTGAATAGTTTCAAGGCTCTATCATTGATTTTAGCTTGGGGCATTTCCCTTGCAAGGAATGCTAGTTATTTTGAAGAAAAATTAATTTCCCTAATTCATGTGCAACTCAAGGAATTAGTATTCTTAATAACTTCCCTCATATGAAGGGCAAGCTTGCTAAACATAGTGTTATAGAAAATATTGATAGTTCTAATCCCTAGGCTTTCTTTGGTGGTACCTCCCAAGGGGACTCGGAGGTATATGGAGCTAGGAGAGTCATTTTCTTGAAGGATACTCACTTTATAAAGTTGAAAGTTGGATTGTGACAAGGTTCCAATAACTTGGTTGAGTTGATGGCATTAAAGCTGACTTTTTACTTTGGCAATAGAAAAAGGTCTAACAAATATACAAATCTTAGAGTACACTCTTTTAATGATAAATTTAACGAGGGAAAATGAAATGAGGAATTTCATATTGCATCCTTCATTACATGAGATCAGAGGTATGATCCCCCTTTTTATTAGCATTTCCTTTAAACATGTTTACAAGGAGACCACAAATGGCTTATCAAAGCTTGGTACTCATTTCAAAGAGCACATTGGCCTTCATTGCATGAGATCAAAGAGGTATAATCCCCCTTTTTATTAACATTTCCTTTAAACATGTTTACAAGGAAACCACACATGGCTTATCAAATCTTGGTACTCATTTCAAAGAGCACATTGGATCATATTTGAAGAGATGAATATGAACATTCTATTGAATATGTCTACCCTCCTTTTTTTAATTTTTTCTCAGATGTGTTTAAAATTGGTTATAAATGATTTTATTCAAAGATTTATATCTGATATAACTTAGCTAATGTTGTAAAATGAAACTAGAAACCATAAAGTCATTTCTTGACATATTTTGAGAATTTCTTTAGAATGAGAATATAAGTTAATAAAGTAAATCAGTTGGATATTTTGTTAGTCTACACCTTGAAGTAAACATATTATGAGTATCCTAAGATGATGATTTTTTTTGTCTTGAAAAGAATATATAATTGTTGTAAAACATATCAAATATAATTTTATTTTTCAAATAAAATTAAAAGTGTAGATGAAGAAAATATTTTTTTTTTAAATAAAACAATATAAAATTTAAATTAAACTATATATAAATAGTAAATTAAAATAAATAAAAATACAATAAAATTAAAATTATTATTAAATTCAATAAATAAATATAAAAAGTGTAACTTAAATTTTCATATATAAATATAATAAATATAAAAAGGATAACTTAATTTTTCATATATAAATATAATATAGAATATGAAACCTAAAAAAATAATTAATAACATAATTTTTATTTAAAAATAAATAAATAACATTTAATATAATATTTAAAAATAAATAAATAACATTTCATATAATAATTGAGTTTTATTTTAAAGAAGAAATGACATTTATTTTAAAGAAGGAAGGACATTTAATATAATAATTTTAAAGGAATGAAATTTAATACAATAATTGACCTTTATTTTTACACTCTCCATTTCATTTTGAGAGATTACGTTACAGTAAGCAACACCTTAAATTTGTAATTTCACAAAGATTTTGAGATTGAAAGAGATTATATTATACTCGGTAACACCTTAAAATTGTAATTTTACAAAATTTTGAGATTACATTACACTCAGCAACATATTAAATTGGGGAAATTAAGATTCCATTGTAATTTCACAAAGATTTTGAGATTACATTACACTCATCAACACCTTAAAATTATAATTTTACAAATATTTTAAGATTCCAGTGCACTCTTAAAATGCATAATTTCACTCATATTTTCAAATTACATTACACTCAATAATACTTAAAAATTTATACTTACTCAGATTTTTATGGGATTTCCAAATGATAAAATACCAATGGATCAATTTAGTGAACATATTAATGTAAGGAATCTAAGGATAACCTCAATTTAATTTAGCCTCAATTTAATTAACTTAACATAATGATACAAGGAATCTAAGAATGAACTCAATTTGGGTAAAAAGGTCAGCCAAGATTAACTCCATTTATGAAAAGGTCAAACGCAGGGCGAGGCAGGAGTATTAAACAGGGCTTTGCAGATTCGTAACACTGCGCGAACAAATTATGAAGAATATGAAGAAACTTCCAATTCTTTATTAGTATTAAAACGTTAATAACAACCATCGCAAACGGCTCCCTCTCTATTAATTACTTAACTGTTACTAAATCCCCCCATTAAACAAACTCTTCCTATTCCTCTCACAATTTACAAACTGAAAAGGCAACGAAATTGCAACGCACCATATCATGACAAAAATGCAACAAAACCGTTTAATGTTTTGAGATGTTTGAAACGATTCAGAACAAAGTGATGTCACGACAAGTAGACCTGCACGCTCGCGGTTTTCAAATAGAGGCAAACTGGGCAAACTTCTACTTTGTTTTCGCAGTCCTTGCACAGGCAAAGATGGCGGCATGGCAACAACAATATAGAGACGTCATTACTCTTGCAAAGCCTGCATGTTTTCTGTGTTTCAAGCTCCATGTTCTCCATGTAGATGGCGTTCATGGAGTTACCGTCCACGAATTGACACGACACCACGGCCTCATCTTCGCTATCTCCGCTGCCCTCTTTGCTTTTCTCGTCTATCTGCACCCTCAGGGACCTGGCCACCGCCTCGCTGCACTTGGCACGGTTCTGCCATGCACGGGTTTCGACCACGAGACCTCTGATTTTCTCTTCCAGTTCAATGTTCCTGCGCTTCATGGTCATCACCTGGACATCCTTCTCGCGCAGCCTGGACGACATCCTCTCCGCCACGGCACACAGCAACGCCCTCGAATACTTCTGTGTCTTTTCTGCCAGGATTTGCCTCACACGCTCACCCTGTGAACAACATGTTAGTAAATTTAATCTACATTCAAACTGTTCGGACGATTAATAAATTTACAGTGGAAATTTATTAAAAGATTTAATCGTTCTCGACATTATTACCTGCGATTTCATGTACTCCTCTAAATCGTTCCTCTGGCGCTGCATTTCGGCAAGAATGTTGTGGTTTAAAGAGTACGCATTGCTGCTGCAGGCGGTTAATTCTCTTCCGTTGGTGGAATTTAACGTATAATCATCTTCCAAGCTGAGTCGTAGGCCGGTGGAGACCATGTCGCCGTTGGACTGCGGCATGTTTAGCAAGGCGTTCGCATTGGCGCCTTCCAAAGAAACAAAATTCCCGAGCTGATCAGGAACCGATTCTCTGAGCCTTTTTCTCGGAGTGAGATTGCTGTTATTATTGCAAATCCACATGTTCGCATTGAGCTCCGTCTCCGCTGCATGACACGCCCCGCACGATGTCATCCCGTGGATCAAACCGGGAACTGCACGATAGACAAAACGCAGAGAAATTAAATCTACAGAAGATAAAGAAATTCGTGTAAACAAATACAAAGCAATCGTTATATGTCAAGCCAGGAAAGAAATTCGTGTAAACCAGGAGAACGAAAACGGATACAGAGAAATTGTTAAATATCAAGGAAACAGAGAAATTGTTAAATACAAGAGGAAAATGAAATTCGAATAACCTAACAGGACGATAAAGAAATGCAAAGTTAGCAAATCTCGAAACTAAAAAGAAATTCCAGTAAACTAGCATAATAATCAACAAATGCAAAACAAATTTTAAAAGAAATTCGAGTAAACTAGCAGAACGATAAAGAAATGCAATTAAGTTGTTAAATCTCGAGTCTTCACAGAAATTCCAGTAAACTAGCAGAAATTGTAGACCGAAGAAGAAATTCGAGAAAACTAGCAGAGAAACAAGGTTGAAATCTTAAAGAAACATGCAAGAAATACTGTACGACTCAATGACAATAAGCTTGGGTTCTGTACCAGCTTCCTCCATAAAAATTGAAGGTTTCTTTAGAAAACAAAACTTATATCTACAAGAATTGTTGGAGGGATGTGGTATTTAGAAATTCTGCCGTATTTAGAAATTCTGCCCTATATCGACTTAAATTGCAGGGTGAAGAACAAATTTGAAAGATATTTACATGGAACCGATGGCAAAAGTTGATTGCAAGCCCCGCCCGCCGCTACAGCCTGCATTTTGAAATCCTGTGTCGTATTGTTCACCACAGCTGGTGAAAGCAAACACTTATCTTCTCCTGGAAGCAAATTCCTCCTTCTGTGACACATCAAAACTGCATCGTCAGTCTTATAAGTTTCAATAAAGCTCGTAGACGGAACCGTTTGAAAGAACCAAAAAAAAAGCTTCCTAAACTCTTTAAAGTCTCTCGCAGGAGCTTTTTTCCTAAAACAAAATTTCGTCAAACACGTAAAAATTCTGCACCCAGCCTGGCGGATTCTGCACGGAACAAATTCAAGACAAGCGTTAACTTACTAAACTCAGAGCGCTAGGAACGAACCTGGTCCACGACGTTTCCGGCAACAGCACATCACACGGATACTCCGCCTGCACAGCCATACCGGAGATGCAAAGCCCTGCTGCTCCTGGTGCAATTAAACGTCACGAGTTCGATCCCCGATAACCGTAACTTCAAAGGCCCGTCAAGATTCTCGGAAAAAAAAAGATAAAAACACTCCAAAAATCAAACTCTGGCTAATTATATCAGAATCCGCTAAAACCATCTGTTTTTTTCGCGTTTCCAACAAATTCTCCGCTGTTTTTCTCCGAGTTTCCACCGCTCTTCCTGCTGCGCGCTTTGCAATTCCTTCAACGGATTGCGATCTCCTTTAATAGCACACTTCCCCCGGTCCCGCCGATTCGTCGCCACAACAATAATTCAAGAAAACACTTCCACATCCATTACATTACAGGAATCACGAGCCATTCGGGTACTCCCTCACACGCTTCCCCACTACTCCATGCGTGCCAGGCCAACGACATTATATCTTTCAACTGCAAACGCAAATGCCATCGTACTGTAAAAGTCCCAACCCCCCGCCCTTTCTTGAAAAAACACCCTGGTCCCGTGGGACCCCGTCTCGGCCTTAACGCCCGCAAAACCCCAGAAGTCCGGCCGCCGGAAGAGGCCGAACCTAAACCAAAATAATTTAATCAATTAATTACTCCACACGGAATGAGGGCCCGCCCAACTTGTGCCGTCCTCTTTCTTCTCCCGTGAGTCGCCATTATTGCCGGCATCGGACTCAGTTCGGCCCCCTGCTTTTAAGCCCCATTATCTCTTTCATGTGACCGCTTAACTTGTATCACACTCCCGGTGTGCATGCGATTTCAATACTTGGAACTTGGTCTGCCTTGCTAGCATTTAATATTATAAAATTAATATCAACAACGACACTCGATGACCCATGCAGTGGCAGCAGCTTTTCTTTTCTGTTTCAACCGATTTGAGGTGGTGGGATATTGTCTTGCAAGATATTATCAAATTTAGGTATAGGGAGCCCTAAAAAGGAGGGGCATTAGTTTTGAGAAAAAGGTAATCCACCGCTATGCATTGGGAGGACCTTGAAGACCGTTCTCATTGCCCCCCCAATAGAAATTAGGGTTGCTTTTGTCTCCTAGACCAGATAGATCCACCAATTCCCTAGTTCTTTCTTCTAGGTTTATGTGAGGATGAATTTTGACCGCTTCACTTGTGTTGGTCTTCATGTGACAGGGTTTAGGTTTCTTGAGACCATCAATCGTGATAGATAGGTTGTTGAATTCGCTCTTCCACATAACGGTAAAGCCTCGTTCAGATAAGCTTCATGTCTCGTCTATCTATTCACATGTGCTTCATCTTTTTAAAAAATTGGAATACTCAAAAAGTAGCATTAAATGAATGACTTTATTTTAAATATTATATTTAATAATTTTTTTATTTTAAATACTATATTTAATAATTTGTTAGTATTTTTAGATGTAATAAATGTTAAGTAAATTATTTAAATTTACATAAATTATTTATTAAAAAATTAGAATTCTGAAAAATGGAACATAATAAAAAAATTAAGGATTTAATTATTAAAAAAAATAGGATTATGAAAAATTGAAAAATAATAAAAGATTTGAAGAATTAAGGATTTAATTATTAAAAAAATTAAGATTATGAAAAAATGAAAAATAATAAAAGATTTGAAGATTTAATTAGAAAAAAAATAAGATTATGAAAAAGAGACATAATAGAATATTTGAGAATTAAATACTCCATACAATTAATAATTGATGATGAAAAAAGAATATCTCTTAAAGAAACTACATTCTTTATACTAATTTTAATATTAAAAGAGATTATTATGTTTTAAAGTAAGTTAATAAGCGGACAGATTCAACTAAGTTTCATGGAATTTTTTTCTTAAATGAGATAGGAATTAACTTAGAAGTTATATTTCCACCTAATTGATGAGAATTTTAAGTGGAACTTTTCCTTAAAGCATTTTGGTCTATTTTAAAATGATCAAAGACCATCCAAATTTCAAAAAAACAATACATCAATTTTTTTCTAAATACACTAGAAGGTTAAATTTGTCCACTTATTAATTCACTCTTTATGCTACTTTTCTACTTTCTATGATGTATTAATTAAATTATCATACATCTTTATATAAAAATTCAATCTAATACCTTTATTATGAAGGTAATGACAATACACTTCTTAGTTAACTTATATACATTACATTGTTTTCAAAGGAATCTTTTCAATAATTAAAAAATTCATATATCTATACATAAAATACATTTGAAAGTTTGGAAACAAAATCCTATATATAAATAAAATACATTCGAACGTTTGGAAACAAAGTCCTATATATAAATAAAATACATTCGAACCTTGATATACTAGGTAACAATGAAGTAGATTTAGGATGGGTATAATAAATGTTAAGTGAATTATTCAAACTTATAACAAATGGAGTAGATTTAGGATGGGTATAATAAATGTTAAGTGAATTATTCAAACTTATAACAAATACAAGTATTTGTTAGTATTTTTGACTTAATATTACGTGAATTATTTAAATATATAAAAATTATTTATTAAAAAATTAGAATTATAGAAAATGGAATATAATGAAAAAAGTTATTAAAAATATAGGATTATGGAAAATGAAATATAATAAAAATTTAAAGATTAAGTTTTTTAGGTAACAATGGAGTAGATTTAGGAAGGGTATAATAAATGTTAAGTGAATTATTAAATTTATAAAAAGTATTTGTTAGTATTTTTTATTTAATAAATGTTAAGTGAATTATTTAAACATATAAAAATTATTTATTAAAAAATTAGAATTATGGAAAATGGAAAAAAAAAAGTTATTAAAATTTTAAGATTATGAAAAATAGAATATAATAAAAAATTTAAAGATTAAACACTTCATACTATAAATAGTGAAAAATGAATATTTGAAGACTAAATATTCCATATAATTAATGGTAGAAAAAAATATCTCATAATGTTGCACTGTTTAAAGAAATTACATTCTCGATACTAATTTTAATATTATAAGAAATTATTATGTTATAGAGTAAGTTAATCAGTGGATAAACTCAACTACTTTTATTAGGAAATTATTTCTCAAATGAATTAGGAATTAACTTAGAAGTTATAGTTCCACTTAATTGATGAGAGCTTTGATCATGGAAATTTCCTCATGCATTTTGGCCCATTTAAAACAACTCATATCATTGAAATTTCCAAAAAATCAATACATGCTCGCCGAAAAAATAGACTCACTAGAAGGTTGAGCTTGTCCACTTTTTGACTCACTCCTTATGCTACCCTTTACGATGTAGTGGGTCTAATGGTTAAGAACATGTGTTTCCTCCTTGGAGGTCATAAGTTCAAATCCAGAGGGGGGTAGGGCATGTGTATCCTCCATAAACTTTAGCAGTCAAATCATTGAGCGGAGGGGGTCCCTTATCCCACAAACAAGAGGGTCTCATATTCACCAATTTAGTGTCTGGCTTGGTCATGAATTTAAAAATATATTATTGTTATTAGTAGTAGTAATTGGATTAATACATCTTTTTTTTTTAAATCCAATCAACAACTTTATTTTCAAGACCATGACAATACATTTATTAGTTAGTTTATATAGATTATTTTCTAAAAAATCTTTTGAAAAATTGGGAATTTCATAAATCTATAAATAAAATATATTTAAAAGTTTGAAAACAAAGTTCTTGATCTACTAGCTAATAATGGAGTAGATATAGGATGAGTACACATATTTTTTTTTCAAAACAAAAACTTTCTAATATCATCAATTATTGTAACAATTGCATCAAATGATCATCCAAAACTCAATATCTAAAGTTATGCATCTTAAGAGGATTATCACAATAAACTTATAGTTATCCCAATATAAGATTTTATATCTAAGTTTTTTTTGTTTACATATGTTTCACATTACCTTGGATGAAGTTTAATTACAATATGAATATGGAGAAATGGGCTAACCCTTCATATGCTTGTAGTGTCTCACCATTTTGAGCCCCTATTTCATCTCATCAACTTAGAGCTTGCAATGTTACTGATGATGGTTAATTCCCACTAAGACCAAAATTGGTCTATCAAACCTTAAGAAAAGTAAGAGATCACTTGGATTACTAAATCAAGTCCACTTCTTTAACCTATAGTTCACTGAATCAAGTTATGCATGTTAGATGGCTTAGATTTCGACGAGAAAGTGATTATCATGGCCATGTGGTTATTTGATATGAGATCGAAACCCTCTTATGTCTTTACCACCATATGATGTTTATACATGGCTAATGCATAACTTTTAATTTCACGACTTGTTTGTGCTGCGAAGTGGTATAAGCATTGTGTTTATGTTGCGACACTCATGATCATAGATAAGATAGGTGAGCTAAGGAATATATGCTTATTTTGTGTGATCCCAAATGGGATGTTGCATTATTTTTCATACAAGCTTTTATGTGGTCAATAAAAAATCATGATTGATATGTTGCATTATTGTTC
>JASDQU011505874.1:1728-12909 GCA_032191745.1 Picea mariana | reverse complement strand
TGGAAAAATCAAGAGGGAATAGATTTGTTCTAGTAAAATCAATATGAGAGGCTTGATACATGTTTATTAGATATCAAAGGCATGGATAACAAAGGGCATTATAAAGAAGATTAGAAGAATCAATTTCAGGGTCTTGTGGTCAGGTAGTAGGGAGAAGAGGGGGATCCCTTGGGTGAAATAGAAAACACTCATTGTGCCCAAGGATATGGGAGGTTGAAGATTGAAAAACTTATTTTACTTCTCAAAAACACTGGGCAACAAAGAGTGTGTGGAGGCTCATTCAAGTAAAAGGTTTGCAGTTTCTTTTTGTTATTTAGAAATACACTATGCCTAATCCAATGGAAGAATGGACTAGAAGACCATTGAAGAAAATTCATAATATTTCAATTATGTGGAACACAATTGTGTTAGTGTTCTTTCTGATAGGACATTGGATTGTGTGGAAGGTTGGAAATGGTAATAGGATGAGTTGGGGAGGACCCTTTAGTGGGATTAGATGGGATGTGGAGTACAATTCATGTTAATAGATCACATGATACAATTGTTCAGTGAAAGTCGGATTTATAAACTCAACTAAGTTGCTAATTTGGATCTTTCTTCAATCTAGAGCCTAGATTGAAAGTTTGCAAGAGTGTTAGGCTTCAAAGGGGAGGAAGTAGTATTATATGATGTTTATACAACAAGATTTAGATCTAGCCATGTAAAAATAAAATGAGGAAGACAATCTAATTTGGTCAAAGAATCCTCTAGGAATTTATACTCCAAAGGAAAGATATAAAGTTCTAAGTTACAGAGAGGACTTGGGAGCACCGATGTGGTGGTGGAAGAAAGTATGGAAGTTCATATGTCCATCAAAATATCACATATTCATTTGGTTGCTCCCCAATAACAAAGCACTTATTTAGAATATATTGCAACAAAGGAATACTTATGGTCTTAAGAGATGCCCATGTGCAAAGTAAGTGAAGAATCAAAGAGTCGCCTCTTAATGACATGTGCATTTGTAGTGCAGGTTTGGCATGAAGTGGCGGGTATTACTAGGTGAAGAAATGTATGTAGAGGTTCCATTGTTGAAGAAGGCCTAAAACTCTAGTGTGAAAATGTGAATGTGAATAGTTTCAAGGCTCTATCATTGATTTTAGCTTGGGGCATTTCCCTTGCAAGGAATGCTAGTTATTTTGAAGAAAAATTAATTTCCCTAATTCATGTGCAACTCAAGGAATTAGTATTCTTAATAACTTCCCTCATATGAAGGGCAAGCTTGCTAAACATAGTGTTATAGAAAATATTGATAGTTCTAATCCCTAGGCTTTCTTTGGTGGTACCTCCCAAGGGGACTCGGAGGTATATGGAGCTAGGAGAGTCATTTTCTTGAAGGATACTCACTTTATAAAGTTGAAAGTTGGATTGTGACAAGGTTCCAATAACTTGGTTGAGTTGATGGCATTAAAGCTGACTTTTTACTTTGGCAATAGAAAAAGGTCTAACAAATATACAAATCTTAGAGTACACTCTTTTAATGATAAATTTAACGAGGGAAAATGAAATGAGGAATTTCATATTGCATCCTTCATTACATGAGATCAGAGGTATGATCCCCCTTTTTATTAGCATTTCCTTTAAACATGTTTACAAGGAGACCACAAATGGCTTATCAAAGCTTGGTACTCATTTCAAAGAGCACATTGGCCTTCATTGCATGAGATCAAAGAGGTATAATCCCCCTTTTTATTAACATTTCCTTTAAACATGTTTACAAGGAAACCACACATGGCTTATCAAATCTTGGTACTCATTTCAAAGAGCACATTGGATCATATTTGAAGAGATGAATATGAACATTCTATTGAATATGTCTACCCTCCTTTTTTTAATTTTTTCTCAGATGTGTTTAAAATTGGTTATAAATGATTTTATTCAAAGATTTATATCTGATATAACTTAGCTAATGTTGTAAAATGAAACTAGAAACCATAAAGTCATTTCTTGACATATTTTGAGAATTTCTTTAGAATGAGAATATAAGTTAATAAAGTAAATCAGTTGGATATTTTGTTAGTCTACACCTTGAAGTAAACATATTATGAGTATCCTAAGATGATGATTTTTTTTGTCTTGAAAAGAATATATAATTGTTGTAAAACATATCAAATATAATTTTATTTTTCAAATAAAATTAAAAGTGTAGATGAAGAAAATATTTTTTTTTTAAATAAAACAATATAAAATTTAAATTAAACTATATATAAATAGTAAATTAAAATAAATAAAAATACAATAAAATTAAAATTATTATTAAATTCAATAAATAAATATAAAAAGTGTAACTTAAATTTTCATATATAAATATAATAAATATAAAAAGGATAACTTAATTTTTCATATATAAATATAATATAGAATATGAAACCTAAAAAAATAATTAATAACATAATTTTTATTTAAAAATAAATAAATAACATTTAATATAATATTTAAAAATAAATAAATAACATTTCATATAATAATTGAGTTTTATTTTAAAGAAGAAATGACATTTATTTTAAAGAAGGAAGGACATTTAATATAATAATTTTAAAGGAATGAAATTTAATACAATAATTGACCTTTATTTTTACACTCTCCATTTCATTTTGAGAGATTACGTTACAGTAAGCAACACCTTAAATTTGTAATTTCACAAAGATTTTGAGATTGAAAGAGATTATATTATACTCGGTAACACCTTAAAATTGTAATTTTACAAAATTTTGAGATTACATTACACTCAGCAACATATTAAATTGGGGAAATTAAGATTCCATTGTAATTTCACAAAGATTTTGAGATTACATTACACTCATCAACACCTTAAAATTATAATTTTACAAATATTTTAAGATTCCAGTGCACTCTTAAAATGCATAATTTCACTCATATTTTCAAATTACATTACACTCAATAATACTTAAAAATTTATACTTACTCAGATTTTTATGGGATTTCCAAATGATAAAATACCAATGGATCAATTTAGTGAACATATTAATGTAAGGAATCTAAGGATAACCTCAATTTAATTTAGCCTCAATTTAATTAACTTAACATAATGATACAAGGAATCTAAGAATGAACTCAATTTGGGTAAAAAGGTCAGCCAAGATTAACTCCATTTATGAAAAGGTCAAACGCAGGGCGAGGCAGGAGTATTAAACAGGGCTTTGCAGATTCGTAACACTGCGCGAACAAATTATGAAGAATATGAAGAAACTTCCAATTCTTTATTAGTATTAAAACGTTAATAACAACCATCGCAAACGGCTCCCTCTCTATTAATTACTTAACTGTTACTAAATCCCCCCATTAAACAAACTCTTCCTATTCCTCTCACAATTTACAAACTGAAAAGGCAACGAAATTGCAACGCACCATATCATGACAAAAATGCAACAAAACCGTTTAATGTTTTGAGATGTTTGAAACGATTCAGAACAAAGTGATGTCACGACAAGTAGACCTGCACGCTCGCGGTTTTCAAATAGAGGCAAACTGGGCAAACTTCTACTTTGTTTTCGCAGTCCTTGCACAGGCAAAGATGGCGGCATGGCAACAACAATATAGAGACGTCATTACTCTTGCAAAGCCTGCATGTTTTCTGTGTTTCAAGCTCCATGTTCTCCATGTAGATGGCGTTCATGGAGTTACCGTCCACGAATTGACACGACACCACGGCCTCATCTTCGCTATCTCCGCTGCCCTCTTTGCTTTTCTCGTCTATCTGCACCCTCAGGGACCTGGCCACCGCCTCGCTGCACTTGGCACGGTTCTGCCATGCACGGGTTTCGACCACGAGACCTCTGATTTTCTCTTCCAGTTCAATGTTCCTGCGCTTCATGGTCATCACCTGGACATCCTTCTCGCGCAGCCTGGACGACATCCTCTCCGCCACGGCACACAGCAACGCCCTCGAATACTTCTGTGTCTTTTCTGCCAGGATTTGCCTCACACGCTCACCCTGTGAACAACATGTTAGTAAATTTAATCTACATTCAAACTGTTCGGACGATTAATAAATTTACAGTGGAAATTTATTAAAAGATTTAATCGTTCTCGACATTATTACCTGCGATTTCATGTACTCCTCTAAATCGTTCCTCTGGCGCTGCATTTCGGCAAGAATGTTGTGGTTTAAAGAGTACGCATTGCTGCTGCAGGCGGTTAATTCTCTTCCGTTGGTGGAATTTAACGTATAATCATCTTCCAAGCTGAGTCGTAGGCCGGTGGAGACCATGTCGCCGTTGGACTGCGGCATGTTTAGCAAGGCGTTCGCATTGGCGCCTTCCAAAGAAACAAAATTCCCGAGCTGATCAGGAACCGATTCTCTGAGCCTTTTTCTCGGAGTGAGATTGCTGTTATTATTGCAAATCCACATGTTCGCATTGAGCTCCGTCTCCGCTGCATGACACGCCCCGCACGATGTCATCCCGTGGATCAAACCGGGAACTGCACGATAGACAAAACGCAGAGAAATTAAATCTACAGAAGATAAAGAAATTCGTGTAAACAAATACAAAGCAATCGTTATATGTCAAGCCAGGAAAGAAATTCGTGTAAACCAGGAGAACGAAAACGGATACAGAGAAATTGTTAAATATCAAGGAAACAGAGAAATTGTTAAATACAAGAGGAAAATGAAATTCGAATAACCTAACAGGACGATAAAGAAATGCAAAGTTAGCAAATCTCGAAACTAAAAAGAAATTCCAGTAAACTAGCATAATAATCAACAAATGCAAAACAAATTTTAAAAGAAATTCGAGTAAACTAGCAGAACGATAAAGAAATGCAATTAAGTTGTTAAATCTCGAGTCTTCACAGAAATTCCAGTAAACTAGCAGAAATTGTAGACCGAAGAAGAAATTCGAGAAAACTAGCAGAGAAACAAGGTTGAAATCTTAAAGAAACATGCAAGAAATACTGTACGACTCAATGACAATAAGCTTGGGTTCTGTACCAGCTTCCTCCATAAAAATTGAAGGTTTCTTTAGAAAACAAAACTTATATCTACAAGAATTGTTGGAGGGATGTGGTATTTAGAAATTCTGCCGTATTTAGAAATTCTGCCCTATATCGACTTAAATTGCAGGGTGAAGAACAAATTTGAAAGATATTTACATGGAACCGATGGCAAAAGTTGATTGCAAGCCCCGCCCGCCGCTACAGCCTGCATTTTGAAATCCTGTGTCGTATTGTTCACCACAGCTGGTGAAAGCAAACACTTATCTTCTCCTGGAAGCAAATTCCTCCTTCTGTGACACATCAAAACTGCATCGTCAGTCTTATAAGTTTCAATAAAGCTCGTAGACGGAACCGTTTGAAAGAACCAAAAAAAAAGCTTCCTAAACTCTTTAAAGTCTCTCGCAGGAGCTTTTTTCCTAAAACAAAATTTCGTCAAACACGTAAAAATTCTGCACCCAGCCTGGCGGATTCTGCACGGAACAAATTCAAGACAAGCGTTAACTTACTAAACTCAGAGCGCTAGGAACGAACCTGGTCCACGACGTTTCCGGCAACAGCACATCACACGGATACTCCGCCTGCACAGCCATACCGGAGATGCAAAGCCCTGCTGCTCCTGGTGCAATTAAACGTCACGAGTTCGATCCCCGATAACCGTAACTTCAAAGGCCCGTCAAGATTCTCGGAAAAAAAAAGATAAAAACACTCCAAAAATCAAACTCTGGCTAATTATATCAGAATCCGCTAAAACCATCTGTTTTTTTCGCGTTTCCAACAAATTCTCCGCTGTTTTTCTCCGAGTTTCCACCGCTCTTCCTGCTGCGCGCTTTGCAATTCCTTCAACGGATTGCGATCTCCTTTAATAGCACACTTCCCCCGGTCCCGCCGATTCGTCGCCACAACAATAATTCAAGAAAACACTTCCACATCCATTACATTACAGGAATCACGAGCCATTCGGGTACTCCCTCACACGCTTCCCCACTACTCCATGCGTGCCAGGCCAACGACATTATATCTTTCAACTGCAAACGCAAATGCCATCGTACTGTAAAAGTCCCAACCCCCCGCCCTTTCTTGAAAAAACACCCTGGTCCCGTGGGACCCCGTCTCGGCCTTAACGCCCGCAAAACCCCAGAAGTCCGGCCGCCGGAAGAGGCCGAACCTAAACCAAAATAATTTAATCAATTAATTACTCCACACGGAATGAGGGCCCGCCCAACTTGTGCCGTCCTCTTTCTTCTCCCGTGAGTCGCCATTATTGCCGGCATCGGACTCAGTTCGGCCCCCTGCTTTTAAGCCCCATTATCTCTTTCATGTGACCGCTTAACTTGTATCACACTCCCGGTGTGCATGCGATTTCAATACTTGGAACTTGGTCTGCCTTGCTAGCATTTAATATTATAAAATTAATATCAACAACGACACTCGATGACCCATGCAGTGGCAGCAGCTTTTCTTTTCTGTTTCAACCGATTTGAGGTGGTGGGATATTGTCTTGCAAGATATTATCAAATTTAGGTATAGGGAGCCCTAAAAAGGAGGGGCATTAGTTTTGAGAAAAAGGTAATCCACCGCTATGCATTGGGAGGACCTTGAAGACCGTTCTCATTGCCCCCCCAATAGAAATTAGGGTTGCTTTTGTCTCCTAGACCAGATAGATCCACCAATTCCCTAGTTCTTTCTTCTAGGTTTATGTGAGGATGAATTTTGACCGCTTCACTTGTGTTGGTCTTCATGTGACAGGGTTTAGGTTTCTTGAGACCATCAATCGTGATAGATAGGTTGTTGAATTCGCTCTTCCACATAACGGTAAAGCCTCGTTCAGATAAGCTTCATGTCTCGTCTATCTATTCACATGTGCTTCATCTTTTTAAAAAATTGGAATACTCAAAAAGTAGCATTAAATGAATGACTTTATTTTAAATATTATATTTAATAATTTTTTATTTTAAATATTATATTTAATAATTTTTTATTTTAAATATTATATTTAATAATTTGTTAGTATTTTTAGATGTAATAAATGTTAAGTAAATTATTTAAATTTACATAAATTATTTATTAAAAAATTAGAATTCTGAAAAATGGAACATAATAAAAAAGTTAAGGATTTAATTTAAAAAAAAAATAAGATTATGAAAAAATGAAAAATAATAAAAGATTTGAAGAATTAAGGATTTAATTATTAAAAAAATTAGGATTATGAAAAAATGAAAAATAATAAAAGATTTGAAGATTTAATTAGAAAAAAAATAGGATTATGAAAAAGAGACATAATAGAATATTTGAGAATTAAATACTCCATACAATTAATAATTGATGATGAAAAAATAATATCTCTTAAAGAAATTACATTCTCCATACTAATTTTAATATTATAAGAGATTATTATGTTTTAAAGTAAGTTAATAAGCGGACAGATTTAACTAAGTTTCATGGAAATTCTTTTTTAAATGAGATAGGAATTAACCTAGAAGTTATATTTCCACCTAATTGATGAGAATTTTAAGTGAAACTTTTCCTTAAAGCATTTTGGTCTATTTTAAAACGATTAAAGACCATCCAAATTTCAAAAAAACAATACATCAATTTTTTCCTAAATACATTAGAAGGTTGAATTTGTCCACTTACTAATTCACTCTTTATGCTACTTTTCTACTTTCTATGATGTATTCATTAAATTATCATACATCTTTATATAAAAATTCAATCTAACACCTTATTATCAAGGTAATGACAATACACTTCTTAGTTAACTTATATATATTACATTGTTTTCAAAGGAATCTTTTCAATAATTGAAAAATTCATATATCTATACATAAAATACATTTGAAAGTTTGGAAACAAAGTCCTATATATAAATAAAATACATTCGAACGTTAGGAAACAAAGTCCTATATATAAATAAAATACATTCGAACCTTGATATCCTAGGTAACAATGGAGTAGATTTAGGATGGGTATAATAAATGTTAAGTGAATTATTCAAATTTATAACAAATACAAGTATTTGTTAGTATTTTTGACTTAATAAATATTAAGTGAATTATTTAAATATATAAAAATTATTTATTAAAAAATTAGAATTATAGAAAATGGAATATAATGAAAAAAGTTATTAAAAATATAGAATTATGGAAAATGAAATATAATAAAAATTTAAAGATTAAGTTTTTTAGGTAACAATGGAGTAGATTTAGGAAGGGTATAATAAATGTTAAGTGAATTATTAAATTTATAAAAAGTATTTGTTAGTATTGTTTATGTAATAAATGTTAAGTGAATCATTTAAACATATAAAAATTATTTATTAAAAAATTAGAATTATGGAAAATGGAAAAAAAAAGTTATTAAAATTTTAAGATTATGGAAAATAGAATATAATAAAAAATTTAAAGATTAAACACTTCATACTATAAATAGTGAAAAATGAATATTTGAAGACTAAATACTCCATATAATTAATGGTAGAAAAAAAAAAATCTCATAATGTTACACTGTTTAAAGAAATTACATTCTTGATATTAATTTTAATATTATAAGAAATTATTATGTTATAGAGTAAGTTAATCAGTGGATAAACTCAACTACTTTTATTAGGAAATTATTTCCCAAATGAATTAGGAATTAACTTAGAAGTTATAGTTCCACTTAATTGATGAGAGCTTTGATCATGGAAATTTCCTCATGCATTTTGGCCCATTTAAAATAACTCAGATTATTGAAATTTCCAAAAAATCAATACATGCTTGCCCAAAAAATAGACTCACTAGAAGGTTGAGCTTGTCCACTTTTTGACTCACTCCTTATGCTACCCTTTACGATGTAGTGGGCCTAATGGTTAAGAACATGTGTTTCCTCCTTGGAGGTCATAAGTTCAAATCTAGAGGGGGGTAGGGCATGTATACCTCCATAAACTTTGGCAGTCAAATCATTGAACGAAGGGGGTCCCTTATCCCACAAACAAGAGGGTCTCATATTCACCAATTTAATGTCTGGGTTGGTTATGAATTTAAAAATATATTATTGTTATTAGTAGTAGTAATTGGATTAATACATTTTTTTTTTAAATCCAATTAACACCTTTATTTTCAAGACCATAACAATACATTTATTAGTTAATTTATATAAATTATTTTTTAAGAAATCTTTTGAAAATTTGAGAATTTCATAAATCTATAAATAAAATATATTTAAAAGTTTGGAAACAAAGTTCTTGATCTACTAGCTAATAATGGAGTAGATATAGGATGGGTACACATAATTTTTTTCAAAACAAAAACTTTCTAATATCATTAATTATTGTAACAATTGCATCAAATGATCATCCAAAACTCAATATCTAAAGTTATGCGTCTTAAGAAGACTATCACAATAAACTTATAGTTACCCCAATATAAGATTTTATATCTAAGTTTTTTTTGTTTACATATGTTTCACATTACCTTGGATGAAGCTTAATTACAATATGAATATGGAGAAATGGGCTAACCCTTCATATGCTTGTAGTGTCTCACCATTTTGAACCCCTATTTCATTCCATTAACTTAGAGTTTGCAATGTTACTGATGATGATGATGGTGGTGGTTAATTCCCACTAAGATTAAAATTGGTCTATCAAACTTTAAGAAAAGTAAGAGATCACTTAGATTACTAAATCAAGTCCACTTCTTTAACCTATCAAACCTTAAGAAAAGTAAGAGATCACTTAGATTACTAAATCAAGTCCACTTCTTTAACCTATAGTTCACTGAATCAAGTTATGCATGTTAGATGGCTTAGATTTCGACGAGAAAGTGATTATCATGGCCATGTGGTTATTTGATGTGAGATCGAAACCCTCTTATGTCTTTACCACCATATGATGTTTATACATGGCTAATGCATAACTTTTAATTTCAGGACTTGTTTGTGCTACGAAGTGGTATAAGCATTGTGTTTATGTTGCGACACTCATGATCATAGATAAGATAGGTGAGCTAAGGAATATATGCTTATTTTGTGTGATCCCAAATGGGATGTTGCATTATTTTTCATACAAGCTTTTATGTGGTCAATAAAAAATCATGATTGATATGTTGCATTATTGTTCACGTGGTCGGAATATAAAATCCCAGGTAGGGGTGTTGAATGTATGAGCCCATTTTGGTCATATGTTGTGCAACAAGAGCTTGTGACTTTTTATACCTATAAATGTATGGTTATATATGCTTAATTACATGAATTAGATTTAATCCTCTAATGAAGACTATTCATGTTTAAATTTACATATTGATATGTGTAACCTTCGTTATGGGGGTGATGAGTAATTTGATGAGATAGGTACATGCCTATCATGTTGGAGAATTAGAGAATTAGGTAGATCATAGAGTTAGTATTTCATGAGAAAGGTTATGTTTAAAGACATTGTTACAATACTTAAGTACAACCGAGCATAACTTAAAAATAATGTAAGGAACCAAATGATTTACATACAAAACACATATTACATATGTTCTCACTTGTTATAGATTGGCCCATAGAGCCATCTTATATAACACAAAGATATAACCAAACCTCTTGAAGTGAGGAAGATGACATCCACATAGATTGGTGAGGGAACATAATAACTCCTTAGTTTTTGCCTTGTTCTATGCACTGGTTTATTTCTTTGTTGTAATTGTTCAACCAGTTAAATGCCTAGTCAACCATCCAATCAGTCCCTCAATCAACCATTTAGTTGACTCTCCTAGTCAACTATCAATTGTCGACTAATTATCTCCATAAAATCTGAAGTGTGATGAACCTACATTGTCTATTGTTCCAACACCCCCCATCATTACAATGCTTTAGAGATTTAAGAGGTGAAATTACTTATGTATGCCCCCCCCATAATTGCAACTTCTTGAAGCCCAAGCATAACCTGAAGTTTCAAAAACTTAGCTTCCGAGAAATGATTTGTAAAGATGTCAGCAACCTAATCATGTTTCCTGCAATAAACAAGATTCATGACATTTTCTTGTACTAAGTATCTTAAATAATGAGCATGAATCTCCACACACTATTATAACATCTTTTGTCACTCCATATGCATAGATGCACTCACTGGACCTAATCCCAAATCCATCTACAATTGCAAACCAAAAATCCTCCTCAAACACTTTAAAAAACACTCTTTAGCAAGTCATATGCTACTCT
>JASDQU011505869.1:0-22984 GCA_032191745.1 Picea mariana | reverse complement strand
AATGGTTTCAAGCTGGTTGATTGATGAAATCGGAGCACGCTAAAGGAAGATACCAGTGGTTCCTTCTCCCCCCAACGGAAGGCTCTTTGAGGCCCTCACACAGTTTGCTTTCCTTACAATGAGAAGAACTGAGCATAGCAGTGAAAGAACTCTCAGTGATGCAGCTGATGGGTTGTTGTTAAAGGATGAGCCCTTAACCATCTGAACAACATAACAGTGCTTGGAATTCCTTGCCAAAACAATGTATCCTCACGGCTTTTTATAGCAGCTCCTCGGGCGATCACGTAACCTTCTCAAAGTGTGAACAGGGACCCTTTTAGGGTTTCTTTAGGTCATTAACCCGCCAACTCTGCGGATCCGGCTCTGATTTGGGAGTCAAATCAAGTTGGGAGCTGGTCCGTAAGCAGTTGGGAGGCCGACCTATTCAATTAATGCACCGTTTTAGCAGGTGCGCGGGTTTTTGTATTGACGGCCACGCATCGAGCGCGCATGCGCTAATAACACATTTTTGTCCTGCGCATGCGCGTGCGCACCAAACTGCTGTAAAGCACCCTTCAATTTTTGGTTACATTGTATAGTTTTTGACCCTTCTGGAGTGGTGTGAAATTAATTTAGTGCCATGAATGACTTCATTGCTGTTTTGATGATGTGGAGTTCTTGTCGCCATGTGCAGACGAAATTTTAGTGATAACAATAAGATCTCATTTTAACATAACTCTCCCTCGTTGTGAAAGGACTTGGTTTGAAATTTTCGCTACACTTGGCTCTTTTTTATCTCTTATGCACTTGTTTATGGTTATATTGATGAATGGTTGATGTAGTAGTCTAGCACTAGCTAGCCTTGGATGATGTTTTCTAGCTCTTATGGTGGATTATCTTGGAATTTCTCTTGATCTTGGTATGGTCTTTTACTATTATGGTATCATTTTTTCAAGTCAAGTATTGTTATGCTAGGATCTAGGTGGGAAGTATAAGGGCATACACCCCCACCATAGTATTCATCATTTTATGCTTCATCTCATTGATTACACTAAAGTTTACTAAGAGAAGTATAAGGGCATACACCCTCTTAGCTTAAACCCTAGCTAGAGAGACTTGCCTTGGGAAGTAAAAGGGCTTACACCCCCAAGGACATAGATTCTCTATATCTTTGTTTATTTGACTCCATTAACCTAATAGTAAAGGCACTAGACATACTTTTTTGCATTGGAGATATAAAATCATTGCCTTGGGAAACACAATTTTTTATCTTTTGAAAGGTTTCTTGCTTAAATTCGATTTGCCTCATTGAGAGGAGTCTTCCCCTACTAGGACGTCCCCTCTCTCCCATTACCTTTCTTGCTGATACAAACCCTAACCTACATCCATTAGGATCGATCTAACCTAGATAAACTACTAGTCATAACTCCTAAACTAACCCTAGACTAGCTCTTAAATTTTACTCACTTTACTAACTAGGGCGCACCTTTTGGACTAGTTCTTGGCACTTTTCCATGGTTATTTTTCTGCTGCATGCCATTGAATGCTACAGACATAAGGCTACAATTTTCTGCAGAAAATACATCTTTACAACAACCATCTTCTCTTGCTCCTTAAGTGCCATTTTTCAGCCTATATTCATTGCTAATCTTGATGTTGATTCACTTAACTAGTTTAGATCTTTGTATGCTGATTTAGATCTTTAATTTGCTGATATAAACTTTCATTTACTGCTGCAAATTAGGGACAACAAGATTAACTTGCTGATCCAAGTAACATATATCATTGCAAAGTGTCTTTTCTTGTGTCTTGGGCAGGTACAATCATCCTGAGAAGTACTATACATGTGGGGCAACAATTACTTGAATTACAAAGAATCTCTTTCCACCTTTCTTCCCACTTCAACTTGACCTTTAGGGGATTCACTTCCTCTTATCTCCATCTCCATCTCCATTCCTCCTAGGGTCACCAGGATCGCCTCCCTAGAGTGACCTAGTCACCCTTGAAGTGTGGGACCTACATCGAGGTGACATTGGGCATAGGATTCCCAAGTTGTAGCACTTACTTCGTGGTTGGTTTGGGATTTTCCCAACCTACAACTTGTGCAATAACATTTTGGCATCGTTGTCGGGGAAGATTTTGAATCTTCTTCTTACCCTAACGACACTTTGGTAAGCTATCCCAAAACCTTTCCCTTAGCTTACCTAGCGACTCCACCCGAGGAACTTTCCATTTCCACATTTTTGGATGAGTTCATTTTGAAACTCATCTGGTGACTCCACCTTCCCAGAATCCTTCTTTCCCTAAACCTTTTCCCCCTGGGAGGTTCAAGCCTTCTAAGGTTTACCATAGAAGGCCTCCTCTCAAGTCTCCTGTTGCTAACACCCTTTTCCATAAATCCCTTCCTCTTGCTCCAATGGCTCTCCCTTGGGAAAGGGACCTCTACAAACCCATTAACATGGCCAATATCCAAGGTTGCCCTAACAAGATACCAACAAAAGTCAACAAGTGGTTTCCAAAGTTCCCAGGAAACAATGTGATAATTGTCGAAGACCACATTTATGTCATGGGTCAGGATATGGACAATCCAGGTATTGATCCTGAAGATGTGGCCATGAGACTATTCGCTTCATCATTGACTGAAGAAGCTCTTGATTGGTTCAAGGGACTCCTTGATAATCATATTATGACCTATGATGCTTTTTCCGCCTTATTTAAAAGCAGATGGTTGAGAAAAGCAGATGGTAGGACACTTGGGACTCAGTTCAATCAAATAAAGAAAAAGGAGAATGAAAAGGTAAGGGAATTCATTTCCATATTTGACAGGTTGTACAATCAAAAGTCAACAGATTACCATCCTACAACATCCTCAGTTCGTCTTCTTTACATGATTACTTTTGAAGGGAAGTTTCAATACATTCTTAAAGATAAAAATCCCACATCATTGGTATAGGATAAAGAATTCATTATCGACATTGAAGATAATCTCCTTGATTAAGAAATAGGACCTTTTTAGTACCCTCGCAACAAGACATAATCAAGGACAAAGGTTTACAACAACAGTGTTCCTGATTCAATTGCTCTCCTGACTTAGAAGATAGACCAAATGAATACTCGGTTTGTCCAGGTGAAGGATCAGATTATGAACCATATGCTTATAGTGGAAAGAAATCAATCTGCTCCCAGACCTCAGTTTGTCAGACAATAGAGAGATGCCACCGGTTGGAAACCAAGAACTCAACAAGAGGCAAAGGCCCCGAATACTTTGAAACCAGTTGGGATAGTTGATATAGAAGCTATGTGTCTTCCATGCCAAGAACCCCACAGGGAAGATGAGTGCCTCCGACAAGACGAAGATTATCCTGACAATATAAACTTCATGATTTGCAATATCAATGATGAACAGGTTACCCAAGAACAGATCAATGAAACTAGAAGAATAGGAGAAAGAGAGGGTAGACTCTGGGCCTTAAATAAACTGACAGATGATCAGAAGAAGGAATTAAGGAGAAGGGAAATTCTAACCTACAGAAGAAAAAATGCTTCAGCCCCTCCACTACAGCCTGACACTCCTCTTCCATCAGTAGAAAAGGTGGCTCCACCACCTCCACCGTTTGTATGTGAGTTGCTTCCTAAGCCAACTCCTACATATGACATTCAGTTGAATATAGATGTTGCAAACATGTTTGGAAAACTGAATATGACGGTCCCAGTGACAGAGATGTGTAAGATACCTTCCGTAAAAAGAGAAGTTTTGAGGATATTACAAGTGTCAGCCAAGAAGGAGGATCCTCCCATCATTTTGAATACTATGTATCTCGATCGGCCAAAAGACAAGAACCCTCCCTTCTATCTTTCATTAGGCATGAATGGCCTCCGCTTGAACAACTGCATGCTTGATTCAGGGGCCTCAACAAATGTCATATCTTTGAAGGTAATGAAACAACTTGGTTTGAAGACAACCCAACCTTATGGCAATGTTTGTGGTATTGATTCAAGAAGAGTTAAGGTCTTGGAAGTATGTGAAGACGTTGAGGTATTTTTTATATATTTTCCACATATCAGCGTCCTCATGGACATATTGGTGATCGGTGTCCTGGATGCCTGGGGGATTCTCTTGTCAAGGACCTAATCCTCAACCCTTGGAGGTTTCCTTAGCATGAACCTTACACATGCGTATATTCCTATGGGTGATGGCACGTATGAGATCTCACATAACAGGGAAAAGAAAGATACACATGTGATGAATTTGAGGGGCCCCAACTATGTCAGTGAACACTACCATGATATGCCTTCACAAGTTATTGAGTATGATCCATCTGAGTCACCCTTCATGTAGGAATATTTAGTAGAGATGTTTCTCCCATGGACAGATAAAAAGAAGACTGCACAGTACCATGGGAAGGAGTTGGGATATATCCATATTATACAAAAGGAAGATGAGAAACATGAAGAAATTGTCAAATATACAGTCCACATAGAGCCTCCACATGATAAGAATACACCTTGAATCAATTTTAATGAAGGAAGATTTATGCTCATGTGGGACAAAAGAAAGGGAAAGCCCAGATATGACCAAGAAGACAACAATTCTTGGCTTGGCCCTTACACCATAAAGTCTGATAAAGAAAGGTACTATCTGACAACATTAGACGGGAGAAAGATGCCACTACCAGTAGATGGGTCTCTTCTTCGACCTCACACCCAAGTCACATGAATTCTTTAGGGCCCATGCCCCAGGTAAGTAGGTAAGTCATTTTGATTCCCTACATTTTCATCTTGATTTCTCATATTAGTTTAGATGCATTTCATTTTCATTTTGCTCTACTTGCATATTGATTTCATGCTTAGTTTAGAATTTCTTAAAAAAAATGTGTCAAAATTTTCTTTTTCTAGTGGGATTTGATTATCAGCATATGAAAACAAGGATGAGTAGGCCATCCTTCACTTGACAGTTTGATGTTTCCTTGCAGGCACAGGTCTACTAGGAGATGTTGTGGTTCTCATGCACTTTATGATGAGCACATGTCCCCAAGTAGGATCCAGATGTTATCCCCATTTTGTGGATAACTAAGGAGATTATATATCGAGGCCCTCAGGTTGCAGATATGGAGTGTTGAGAGACTACATGACCAAAAATGCCCTCTTCACAGATGGAAAACCCACTCACCACCACAAATGGTCACAGATTTGCAGATGGCATCCACCACACCAGCTGGATTCCAGAAGGTAGTGGACCTTGCTCCATGAGGTATAAGTCAGTATTATGGTGAGCATCATTTCAATATTTAAGCCATATGATTATGTTGTATCTTAGATTGCTCTAGATTCCATGATATATGCTTGGATATTATGTCTTTTTCCCTGCTTCACCTTCGTGGTTGACATTCTGCCCTAGTAAGTGGTTTTCCTTGGGGATGGGTTTGCTACTGGGAACTCCCTCAATGAGCCATCGTACCATTATCGACCATACTTACCACTTTCCATCATTGTTCCCCTCCATTTCCTTATCTCTTGGGATTTTAGGGCGTATTGACCCAAGAAGGGGTTGTCCCTCAATCTATGGGAAGAAGGGGATGAAGGCTCAGAGCGGTTGATGTTGGGTAAAAGATAAAAGCCTTGTATAAACCTTTTGTATGCTTCACCTAGGGATCACCCAAGAAAGCAATGAAACACTTATCTTTGAGTAAAGGGGACCCACAATATAATAAAGAATGCTTAAAAGGTTAGTTGAAGGATAAGAGGTATCATCCTGAGCCGAACTATCACGTCCATGAGTATCTAGTGGTATGACATTGTCATCATTTGGTCACCAAACCAGGGCAATGGATCTCAGTTGCATGGTTGGGAGAAAGGAGGTCTCATCACGAGCTAACCTTCTCATTTCCACTAGGTGTTTGTGGGTGACATTGCCATCAACTGGTCACCATGCTAGGGCAGTGACCTTCAATCTCTCCTTATGCTATTTTGAAATAAAATACAAAGAAATAAAGATAAAAGGCAATTGATGGGCTTGAAAAAGTGCATTGCGGATGAAGGTACCGCACACCCTCTACAAAGGCACCCATGAATGAGACACTACGACCCCTTGTATGCCATGAGCCCTATGCCCATTGAGTCTTCACCCCAACCACTTCATCCACTTTACATGGCTTAGAGAGGGATCTCTTGGAAGCTCTCCTTGACCTAGGGAAAGATCTGCCAAATAGGACACCTCATCAACCCTCCCATATTCAAGCTTGACAAGTCGCATAGTGCCTTTGAGCAGTTAATTGTTTAATAGAGTGATCTTTGATGCACATGCTTAGATGGATTATTTATTGATTTGATTCACTTATCATGATGTTATGACTTGGGATCATTGGAGGGCATGCTCATTTGTCTTTGCAATATCTAGTTGGTGGATAGTTTTGGGAGAAAAAGCCTAGCGTAGGCTTCCATGGGGCTACAAGCCCATAGGTTGGATGTCAGGGGCCCACATGCTAGATGAGAGATATCATACTTGGAAGGCCTTGATGATGACTTGGATGACATAGTCTAGCCCTCACTTGCCAAACGATTTGCGCAAGAGGGKAAAAACATCCTAGTTTTTAGCTTGATGTCATGCTTGGGGGGCTAGGGCATGGTGGTGAGGTGCCACTCATTTGACACATGGACATTTTGAGGAGAAGAGGGTCTTCACCATGATGAGAGTGCTTAGATTCTYGACATGTGGCCTTTGGAGGCCTACCCATGCTTCTCCAACACCAACGASTTCCTCAAAGTGGAAAAACGTCCCCTAAAGGGGAGACATCCTTCTAAAATTAAGGTTTTCTTATGTGCAAAAGTGAATTTTAAATGAATTACTTTGTAAAAGGGGAAAAGATTAGGGTTTTTGACCCCTAATCTTGTGTTTTACCCCTTAATTTTTGGACAAGTCACCTTGGTGACATTTGTAAAAATAAGAGATCATAAGATCTCATTTTAACATAACTCTCCCTCATTGTGAGAGGACTTGGTCTGAAATTTTCGCTACACTTCGATATTTTTATCTCTTGTGCACTTGTTTATGGCTATATTGATGAATGGTTGATGGAGAAGTCTAGCGCTAGCCTTGGATGATGTTTTTTAGCTCTTATGGTGGATTATCTTGGCATTTCTCTTGATCTTGGTATGGTCTTTTACTATTATGCTATCATTTTTTCAAGTCAAGTATTGTTATGCTAGGAGCTAGGTGGGAAGTACAAGGGCATACACCCCCACCATAGTCTTCATCATTTTATGCTTCATCTCATTGATTACACTAGGGTTTGCTAAGAGAAGTATAAGGGCATACACCCTCTTAGCTTAAACCCTATCTAGAGAGACTTGCCTTGGGAAGTAAAACGGATTACACCCCCAAGGAGGTAGCTTCTCTAGCTCTTTGTTTATTTGACTCCATTAACCCAATAGTAAAGGCACTAGACATACTTTGTTGCATTGGAGATATAAAATCATTGCCTTGGGAAACACATTTTTTTATCTTTTGAAAGGTTTCTTGCTTAAAGTTGATTTGTCTCATTGAGATGAGTCTTGCTTAAAGTTGATTTGTCTCATTGGGATRAGTCTGTCATTTAGAGCCTCTTTGTTGATGTATTTTGGTTTAGAAATGGATTGCACTCAGTGTTATTTTGGTCATATTCACCCTTACTTTCTATATACATGAGAAACTTTGCATATTTGTGTATAATGGTTTGGATTCAGATTGATGCACATGAATATATATGTTTTTTTTTTCAAAATTTGAATATTTTATGTATTTTTTGGTCGACCGGTTTTTTGGTCTAATTTTTTCCGATTCCAGTCTGGTTCACATATTTGGGGTTGACTGGTTCAATMACCAATTCAGTTTTGGTAACACTAGCTACACACTCTTTTTATAGTTTCCTTTTCCTCCATGGGAATGGCTTATTTTCTAGTTCCTMTTGTCTTGACAAAGGTGGTTTGAGATATACTTGTGCTAGATTCATGTCCAYTGAATCCCATGCCTTCATGCTTGGGAATTTGTTGAGCTACAATGGGAATTAGAGTCYCTTGGCCTTCCTTGTATATCCCTTCTCCATCATGTCCCATTTGCCTCATGACCTTGGAACCGATGCCCCTAGCGTGCTTTTCAAAGTCACCAAAGGTCTTTTGAGGAAGAGTCTTAAAAGGTGAGTATACCAAGCTTGACTCCATCACGGTGCTAGACTCCTTATATTTCATTACTATTAGTTGTGTTACCATCTCTACTAGTGTAGCAATTCTCTGCTCCTACTGAGCAAATCTGACCTTCGAGTCTTCCCTATCATGTTCTTCATGAGGACTCCCCTCCATTGGTTGTCTTCTACTTCTAGTAGGCCTAGCAACAATGCTTGTCTATTGTTTTGGTACTGGCTAGTGTTTAACATGTAGGTGTTCTCCAAGTTTTTGGAACCTTCTTTGATATCATTTGATCCATAAACGATGGACCTATGACCTGTCCATTTTGTCAACATCGATCCTTTGTAGAATTAAATTTAGTCTCTTCTATCTATGCAAAACTTTTATGTTTCTAATTATTGATGGGTTGAAAAGAATGGTTTTGTTTCCAGATTGGCTCACTACTTGGTTTTCATTAGACCACCAAGACCAATAAATGGAAAAACAATTCTATTTTCACGATTCTCATATTGTTTGCAACATCCAATCCAACATTGTATCAAACACAGATAATTTTGGCAATGTTGAATTCCAGAGTTTCAAAACTTGACTTCTGTTTCCGTTGTCAAGAGTGAAGACCACTTACATATCATCTTTCTTTCTCTAAAAATATGCAATTCACAACCATGATCTACTAGTCATGAAAATAACATGGCGTGTTAATTCACTGAACATGCAGTAACAAGGCTTTATTAATATTTATTCCTCATTTCATCATAATATTCTATAAGGAGTAGCTGATTTGTACAGGTTTGGAGGAACACCTTAGTGTATAGTGTCTGTTATCGTCCTTCTACACACTTGTGAACGTGAGCTAAGTCCTTCTCACTTAGTGTGTCCTTGGAGGCACAATGCCTAGGTTCAAAGTCCACACTGTCACTTTGACTTGAACCTCTTCCGTCTAGGCTTACTCCTAGGGAAGCCAAAGGGGGGTAGACCCTAGTTTCTAGATGAGATTTAGAATTTAAGTTCTAGGAGTTGGTTTCAATTAGTTAAATTGTTGGGGGGAAATCTAACCTATGATATAAAGCAACAATGCAAGATGCAACGATTAGAATGAACAGTCAAACCTTTTCCTAGGACAACTAAGACTAGTGCCTAAGATTGGGCAAGGGGTCAACTAAATTAAAGGGAGATTGATTACAGAGATTTATAAAGATTACAAATATTACAACAAGATTAATTATAAGATAGATACAAATCTATAATAAAGAACATCTAAGATTACAACGAATTCACAGAAAAATAGATAAAATGGATACAAGATATACAAATACTAATTAACAAGTTGTTTGAATGTGCAGGAATTAAAGATAATAAGGATGAGACAACCATCAACACATCAAGCCAAGCATGCTCACAATAGAGTGTTTCCTCAAAAGGATGCACTTACTCTATTGGACTGCTCTCAATGGCATAGCCAATCAAGAGAGTGCCTCCAGGAGGATGCACAACTTATTGGGGATCACACCACAATATGAACAACAATTTAAATGAGAAATGCTTGAAAGGGAAAGTGTTCCAAAGAAAATTTGTAACCACTTAGAAAATTAGCCCACAACGCATAAAAATAACTTGCATGTAAAAGTAAACATGAAATGAATGTGCTTGCAAGTGTAAACGTAGATTGCCCAAAAGTTGTAGATTAAGGATTGATTAAAAGTTTTAATAAATGATACTTCAATCCTAACTAAGTGTCAACCCAATACTTTCCTCCCCCTGTTACCAAGCAATTATTGAGTGCTCAAGAAGTATGGAAACGAGGCCTACCCTAGCTCCATAGGTCAGCCCAAGAAAAAGAGTACTCCCGGAAAAGGATGCTCCGCACCACGAGACCGTCCCTGACCTATCACCTTTCTGTTGCTTCATCTAGTCCTCGTTTTAAATGGCGAAGATGGTCGATAAAGGTGTCCTATTAAGTCTAGTTGGTTTATTAAACCTATGGAATAAGTGTTTAAAGTTTCTGAGTGTATTGCAATGAATTATACTTGCCCAAAAAGTGCCAAATGGGCCCAAAACCAAAATTGTTTAAGAAATGAAAAGTTAAGTTCTAGATCATTGAGTTATTGCATGTAAATCACATATAGAACTTGAAATGAATGCTGAAATGAAAATATAAATTTACTCTCTTAAGATACCCATGTTTGCATGCAAATGTTAAAGATAGATTCTTGATGAACGATAGCTTGCATGCAAGGAAATAACGAAAAGCAAAAGATTTTATCTTATGCCTCCATGGGCATAAACTAGCATTTAGTTATGTGTGAGATCTAATCTAGATAATTTTAACCATTATCATGCATATTAGACATCCACAGCTAAGCTAGCTACACTATGAAGGAAAAATATAAAAGAAACTAAGCTAAAACTGAAAACGAAAAATTGAAATCAAACAAGAAGGCAAGCCACTTGGGGACCCCCTTTGGGCTTGCTTACAATGCTTTATAGAGATGGAGAGAGAAGGAATTTTGTTACCACTTTAGAAGAGGGGGCCTTTGAGAATGTGTTGTGACTGAAAAACGGACAACATGCACCCTTGACCTGGCGAGAACCTTCAAAAATCAACAAGCTATTGCTTGCTGAAAATTCTGCAACACACTCACAAAAAGTTAAGAAAATTTATGTTTTGCAACATAAATTTTCCACACATAAAAACCAGAAATATAAAGTATTGAAATGATCTATATAAGATTGTTAGCAACCAAAATCTGAATATGATAACAACATAAAGATAAATGGAAAATATTATGAATTTTAAGCAAGCAATGAAGGTAGATTCTTGCTCGAATCTATCCCAACAATGCTCCTTGAGATGACCTACAAACTTCAAATAAAACGTGAGACAAGAGTAGATAATGGACTGCATGCACTAATAACACAACAAAGTTAGTCTCATTAGCAATACAATGCATATAGACCATCAAATACACTATTTCTAAACCTAGCTAAGTAAACAAAATTTACTCAAGCAAAACTACTCTATGTTTCACAATAATATTTAAAGAACATAACAATATCACCTCACAATAAAATGGAACATCTAGACAAAATCTCATACTCCATGATTCCTCCAAAGATCTTCTTTATTATCAACGGAAGAGGTTGTAGCAACAAAGTTTCTCATAGCTCTTCAAGAACAAGTGAAATGGAAGCAAGATGAACAATGAGAGAGAGAGGGAGATGGTGAGAAAATGGTAGCATGAAAATACTTAGAAGAATGGTCAGAAATGAGTGAGGGAAAGGTCTCATTTATAGCTTGAGAGGCAAAGAGACCCCTCTTGGATCTTTTCCATTTGTCAAAAATCCAAGCCAAGATGAGCTCCAAGGAAGGAGGGCGCATGGCGCATGGCTTTTAGGTTTTGCAAAGAATAGAAGGTGGGAGTGTGTGGGAATGTGTGGCACACACTATAAGAGGGATAGGAAGGGCACAGTGGCTAAGAGTAGGACCCATGACTTTCCTTAAAACAAGTTTCCAAATTTTTGCAGGATGTTTCCACTTTATTGCCAGAGAGGGGGCACAAATCCCAATGAGGGCCTGAGATTTCTTGGGTGGAGTGTGTTTGAGTGTGTGAGACACACTCTATGATGATGTGGGAGGTCTAGGAGGGGTGTACCTCATGAGGTAGGGGCCCATGACTCACTTTAAAACGAGTTTATAATTCTACATGGAAAGGGGGGCGCACTTCCCCATGAGGGGCATGAGGGTCTAAGTGAGAAGTGGGTTAGGGGGTGAATTGAAGGTTGGGAAATGGGTTGGGTAGGTTAGGATATGTCTCTCTCGTCATTATTCACCTTTACTATACTCCATTTACTCAATTATTACAAAAATGAAAATTTTCCCATGTCATGGATTAGCAATTAAAATTGCTTTTATTCTCACTAAGACTCCTAGTGGATAAACGCCTAGCAAAAGTTGTCCGACTGATCTGAAACTTGGTCCAAGGATGTAGGGGGTGTCATTCCATTTCTTTTGAGAAAAAATACCCCTATCAAAATCCCAAGGACCTAGTTTTTACAATTTTTATCAAAAATTAATTAATTAATTAATTAAAATTCCAACCTTAGGAAATTTTAATTAATTAAAAAAAAACTATCTAGACTCGACGGAATTCCGTGAAACTTTTTGAGTTGTATTACATGGTCATTTAAATCATTCCTAAACACTAGCCACCAGAGGATGAATCCATTAGGATGTCTTTCACCACTTTGGAGGATTTATTAATAGTGGGAGTGAAAAACTCAAGGGAAATTAATAAGGTTGGTTAGGCCAAATTAATAACCTGAGGATAAAAAACACTCAGTAAAAGGAACTCTCCTAATAAAGAAATCCTAAGGTAAATGACCTAACTATGATCCATGTAGAACTATTACATTATTATCCCACACAGGGGAGCGAAAATTCCGTTTACAAAAAAGTGTGTTGGAGGCAAAAATTGCCCTGTAAAACCAAATAGTCTCTGACTTGTTTGCATCTGATGATTCATATATTCATGGTACATGGAGTTGACCCCCTAGTTGAATAGGTGGTTAACATCTGGCTCCACATGGGGACGTGTGTTTGATCTTCACACTCGGGTAGGAGAGCATACGAGAATCCAACATCTACAAAATAGAGTGCTCACCAATACCCAACATAAATATACATATATACAATGAATAAAGAAAATGCTATAAACAACAATTACATAATGAAATAACTATTGTACAATTTCTATAATTACAAAATGAAACTATGATACAAAAATAAATCTAAGTACATAATCACATAATGAATGAAATAATACAAAACTGAAATATAAGGAGAAGGGTTAGAGATACGTTACAAAGGGTGGCCCTTTGGACACCAAGTTTCCCATCATATGAAGAAAAGACTGAGTTGCTGCCCATTACTCGTAATGTTGATGGGCTCACCATCCAAATGGTTGAGATCAAAAGAGTTAGGCCTTTCTATTTCTCGGATCACATATGGACCCAACCACAAACTATCAAACTTGCCATGTTTTCCTGGTTTCTCTCTGCCTTTATCCCATAACAAAATTGTATCCCCAACAATGAAACCCTCTGCCTAGACAACTTGTCGAAAGCTTTCTTTACCTTAATTTGATTTCTGCAATTCTAATCATAATTCCTTCTTCTGATTTCATCTATCTCTATAACCTGATTGACCCTGCTCTGAACTACATCCTGTTCTATGGAAAGATCCTCAACTGACCCATAAGTAGGAAGTCTAAGGTGCACTGGAAACCTAGCCTCCAAACCATAAACTAACTCAAAATGAATTTTCCTTGTTTCTACTTTCTTAGTAATTATGTCAGCCCATAATGCATGTTTAATTTTACTATCCCAAGACCTCTTATTTTCTCCAACTATCTTCTTAACTATGGTCATTAAGTTTTTGTTACTTGACTATGCTTGACCATTTTCTTGGGGATAGTAGTTGGATGCATGTGATAAGATAATACCATACTTAAAACAAAATAAGGACATCTCAGCTGAACAAAATCATTGGCATTATCTGTCATTATTTTTGAAGGCACCCCAAATCTAGTAATAATTTTGCCTTCAAGGAAATCCATCACAACCTTTTCAGTTACTGACTTGGTGGGAATGGCTTCAACCCACTTGGTAAAGTAATCTGTAGTTGTAATAACCCATGAATACCCATTACTTGAATTATCATTAAACCTCACAATGAAGTCCAAACCCCATTGTTGAAAAGGTGCTTCAACCACAACTGGTTGCAAAGGGAGAGCAGCTAACTTTTGCTTTCCTGTGAAAAACTAACATGGCTCACATTTCCTAAAAAATTGATGCACATCTGAAAATATTGTGGGCCAGTAATATCCTGCTCTAAGGATGTTGTGTGTAGTAGTTTTAGAAACAAAATGTCCACCACAAAACCCCCCATGGAATTCATCCATTAGTTTCTTTGACTCAACATCATCCACACATCTAAGGATAACTCCATCATGATTCTTCCACTCTAATCCATCTCTAGTAAGGACATACTTAGAATTTTTTAACCTTTGAGTTATGATGCCTGCCTCTAGCATTTTTTGTAACTCCTGTTGGACCAAAGGAGCTAGCTTGGGGTTAATTTGCCTCAATTTTTGTCTAAATGGATTAGTTTCTTCCTTCAAAGGAATCACATGTTGAATTACATCATCCCTATAGACCTTGAGCTCATCATAACTGAAAGCCAAAACATCCCTATATTCCTTTAATAATTTGACAATTTCTTTCCTTTCTTCTATAGGGGTATTTTTGCCTACTTTTATCATCCTAGGCTGTTGATCACTTCTAATGTTGACTTCGAAGTGAACACATAGTTTTTATTTTGACTCTTCTTTTTGTTTGTGACCATCTTGTCTATCAAAGATTTTCTCTTGGGTCACAACCCGCCTAGGCACTGGATTTAACTTATCATCGCTTTCAGTATAATTACAACCCTCCTCATTCTCATTGACACAAAAATCATAAAACTCATGCATATGAGTCAAGAACTTAATAACCTATTTATCATCATTAAAAACTTGCCAATGATCCATTTTATCTGGAACTGAGGGTCGGAAAATTACTTCCACTGAAATATTCTCATCAATCAAATCATCTGAAAGCTGAAGTGTGGAAGCAGCTACTGCAAGTTCGTAAGCCTTAGAATTTTGTTCCCTAGGAATAGAAATAAGGTTTAAAGCACAAGATCACCAATGGAGTCCCAAATTTCATTCCTATACCTTTTCAATCTCTCTAACTTGCAAGCAAAATTATTCTTAAGTTGTTGTATGACCAAATCTGAGTCCCCCTTGATATTCAAACATTTGACACCCATATCTTTGCAAGCCTCTAAACCAAGCAGCAAGGCCTCATACTCAGCCACATTTTTAGTTGCATCAAACTCCAATCTATAAGCAAAAATAAATATTTTACCATTTGGAAATTGAGGAACTATCCTGGCACCCTTTCCTGATCTAGAAAAAGCACCATCAAAATTCATATACCATACTTTGTCAACTCTATCATCTTGAACATTTTCCTCTAGAGGCACAATAGAATTAGACAAAATGGTATAATTACCAAGATAATCCCCATTATACTTCAACTCATTCTTAGGATTCCTTGGGTCTTCAATATGATACCTCCTAAATACTTCCCTATTCAACTTGATAGTATTTCCATCCGGGTTAGGGATGGTAGCATAAGATAAATCCATCTGTAAATTACCACCCAAATCTGCAGCTGCCTTTATATTTAACAACATTCCCCAAGCATCCGGAACATCAATCACCACAATATCCATTTCAAACATGATGTCTGGAAATATTGCTAAGTGTACTTGTAAACCTTTAATCAATCCATGCACTTTAATCATTTTACTATCCATGTCACAAATGTTATGGTAAGGTCTAGATATTCTTAAGTTTAATTGCTTCATTACCTTCTTAGTCATAACATTTGAACTTGCCCTTGAATCTAGCATGCAATTGTGTAATACTCTATCATTCACAAGCAAAGAAAGGTAGAAAGGTTGACTCTTCTCATTCCCCCTATCCCAATTCTGTAAAAGAACGGGTGTGTCTTGGTAAGCCATTGATGGTTGCCTATCAACAAAACTCCGAGGAGGATATTATATGGCTTTAAGTAACTTCTCCCTTTGAGAAGGGATCTTCATAAGTTATGACACTGGAACTAGCATATTAGCATTATTTATCCAACCACCTAAGTCAATGTTCAAATCTGAATTAACATGCACATTTGACTTAGGGGGAAATGGAGATACCTTGGGAACACTAGATTGACCTTTTTCTTGACCTTTATTTCCATTCCTTTGGTACGTAATGCCCCTATATGTAGTCATTTCTGCAACTTGTTGGGGTGTGGGATTAGGCCCAAATTTCTTTGTTGCCTTATCAACAACATTATTCATAAAACTTGCACTATTCCCATGTTCAACAAACTCCATCCAATCATACATGCCGCAATTGTATTTCCTACCACACATGTTAACTTGTTTATTTCCTTGATTTCCATAATCATTATCATAACAACTCTCAAGAAAAATTGGATAAGTTTCTTCCTCATGAAACTCACCACAAGACCTACAATAAGGTATGGAGTGATGCTCTACCAATTTGGTGGATTCAAAATGGTTAGATGGCCTTTGATCATGTGGATGATGCCTCTTTGACCACTTATCATTTAGCTTAGGATGTTGTCTATTGTTTTGAGACCTCTCCATAGTAATCAAACTATTTTGCAAGGCATTGATTCGATTGGCATGGTTTATTTCCATTTGCTTAACTAGTTGGGTCAAATCTTTAATCCCATCATTTGATGACTCTTGACCCTCAACCTTCTTCTTCATTTCGTCATTAACCTTTGAAGAAGAACCTCTTGTAAAACTAGGAATGTTAGACTTCCTAGCATCTTGCATATTTTGATCAATTTTGATAGTTGTAGCTTGTGCTTCCTTTAAAGTTTGAGGATCCTTATCCCTTAAGGCATACCTCATTTCTATTAAGCCCTAATATTGGCTCATTACCCCTTAATTGGGGCATATTATATTAGTAATGTTATTTTATTTATGTTGGCTTTAGGCCATTAGTTGTAATTATACCTCCTAGTCTCCTATATATACCAAGGAGACATTTTCATTTTGAATCATCTTGTACTTGAACATTTAAGTGGGGTAAAAGGAGGTTGCCCCCTCGAAGAGGCTTATTATCTAAAATTATCTCTTTTTCAAGGCGTTGAGTACTGTTGGCAGCCATTTCGCATTTTTATCCTATCTTTATAAGCTGCCTACACAAGTGTTTTGGAACCCTTGATTCTCATCGCAATCTTTTGAATAAAACAACACTATTATCTTGCGCATTTGCACACATGCCTTTTGTTCTCATTTTCATGATTGCAAGCGTGAAAACCTTGAGTTCGAAGTCATGTCGATGGCATTAAAATCATCACTGGATTATTATGGTTACTCTTGTCTATGTGTTCATTGCACTTTTAATTCAATAATGGTCACACAGTTGGCAAGACACTAAATCTTTACTCACTTTTCATTTTTAATATGGCTTCATTTTATAAGTTTGCGATGCAATGGTATTCTAGTGATTGTGATTGAGTCCTTGATACAATGATGGTTTGATGTTCTATTGTCTTTGGTCAAATTCTTTGGTGCAATGGTTTCATAACAAAGCATTAACATTGTGATTAGACCCTTAGTGCAATGGTTTCATACAAAGCATAAGTTTTATGGTCAAATCGTTGGTGCTAAATTCGAAATATTGTTTTAAATCATGCAAACACTATTGCTTGCGCAAATATTTGGGTCGACTTATCATAGTTTTCAATAGTTTTTTGATTGGCATTTCTTTTAGCACACACCAATAGTGATTTGAATCACCATAGCGCCATCGATTGTACATTTCGATATGATAGCTCTATGTGGTTTCAATTCCTACTCCACCCTCACACACTTAGGCATTAATGTCTACCTTGTATTTCGGGCTACCTTTGTTTTGGGGAAATTTATGAGCTTTTGGTCTTGCGTTTACCCCGTCCAAACCCTCGTCCGTTTACACTGCTCACTGTGTGCCCTCTCCTATGGCACCTGTGGTGCACATAGAACCTAATGGCAGCCAAACACTCCTGTTATTTGACAATGCTAGCAAAGATTTGGAAAATAGTGGCTGGCTGGTTTTTATCCAAAGATTTGAGGGTTTCAACCTTTTGGTTGCCCAACAGTTCGCCCTCACCTTTGATGGATGCAGGGCTAAGGTCGGAGACATACATCTCGAGCTAAATGAGGAATTCCTCAGCTTAGCTACAGGCTTACCAGCTAAAGGACAGAAGTGGTTTAAGAACTCCAAAGTGAATGAGGTGTCGTGGCTGCTCCTATTCACATCGAGGAAGATTGTTAGTTGTGATAGAGGTATGCCTATCACTGCCCTCAAGACCAGATGGCATGATCTATTAGCAATTGTTAAACAATTCATAACTTGTGAGGGTCGTTATGGGTTAGTATTCCTTTATCACCTTCGGTTGCTGATGAATTTTATAGACTACCCTCTGAATATGCCGCACTATATCCTATGCAGTATTTACAAAATGTCCAAACGATTTAAGCGTGAGAAGGATGATAGTAGCCTTTTCCATCGCTGCTTGATCAAAGTCATTATCGTTCATCATTTGAGCCTTAGTGGTGACTGTTGGCAAGCCTTCCTATCAAGGAATGGCTTTGCCAACCCCGAGTGTGTTCTAATGGATAAGTCTATGGTCACTGAAACGTTGGTTGAGCCCGCCGTGCCACCTGCTACCTTTTTACCCCTTGTCAAACCCTCGAATTGCCCCGACATTGACCTACCCAATACCATAGCCGACCCGTGTGCTAAAGACAATACTAAGGCCGTCAAGAGGCCTGTGAGGAAGAAAGGCAAAGGTGATACTGCTGTCAACAGTAAGGGAAAGAAAAATGCATAATGAATATCGAGATGTGCTCGGAACAAGCCCAAGCAGAGCACTGACCAAAAACCTATCGTCTTGAGCGAGGATTCAGACTCTGAGATTGAACGTTTCCTAGCCGAGGAACACCCTTACTCTCATGGCCTCTGCTCTATGGAACCCTATGAATATGTTTCCAACTTACCTCCGTGCCTCAAGAACAACCCTAAATTCCTGAGAATTAAGCTTCACAGTGAAACCCCTGGTAACTTGAAAGAACCCTCGCCTGTAATGCCAAGGCCCAATCAATCACCGTGTACCCAATGCAATTCCTGGCTTGAACGTTACTACGCGGATGTTCCCCTATTGCAATCTAAGATTAAATCATTAGAGGAACGAGTTACTGTGTTGTCAAAGGAGAACGACAGGCTACAAGCCAACGAGAAGAAACAAAAGACCACCAGTTCAATTGTCTTCCGAAATGTTGAGGCAGCAATGGCCTTTGTCAATTCAAAGTTATCCTGATCAAATCATTTTCCTACTGCCCAGGTATGTATTTCAACATTGATTTTGTTTTATGAGTTGGTTTGAATTAGTATTACCGATTGGGTTTTCTTACAATTAGTTCTGTTCGTTTTAATAGATTCAAAACGATTATGTTATTCTCGAATTACCAAAAATGATTTCGTTATGAATCATGTACAGAATATTTGTTTGCTAAACTCGGACACAACTATGTTTTGATTGATACGATTTTGCAATTAGTATAACGATTGTGTCGGCCCTAAGTTAGTTCGATTCATTTCTTTTGGTTTGATTATGAAACGATGTTGTATGCCCTGAATTAGCATAGTCGTTTGTATACGCGTTGAATATTGATTTGATATAGTTCTGTTAGTTTTAAATTAAAGAACGATCCTGATAGTTTTGTTTTGATTCAACAATGATTTTGTTAAGTTTTGAGTCGACATAAACTATTGCGTTTGTATTGAATGAATATGAAAGATTTGCTTGATCGGTTATAGTCTGTTTCGATTGAGATTCAATAATGATTTCGTTGGTTTCGAATTATCAAAACGACTCTGTCTGCTCCGAATTGGTAATAAAAAGTGTTTGACAGATTACATATATCCCTGTTACCATTCGGTTAATTAAATACGATTTCTGTCTGTCTCAAATTGGCATAAAGATTTGGTTACTTCTGGCATGAACGATTTGTTTTTTTTTCAATTAGTAATTAAATATTTCTTTAATAGTTCGAATATATTTCTGTTAGTTTTGGATTGATTTAAAATGGTTCTGTTTGCAAATAAGACTAGCTACAGAATCGTGAGATTCTGTAGCTAGTCTTAAAATTTAGATTTTTATTAATTTTACAAATAAAACATTATCTAAACTTGCCTATTTTTGTCCACCCATAGGTACATACGAATTTCAATGGCAAATTGGACTTGTTGTGGCAGTTATATAGTTTTGTTTTAGTTTGTTAGTCATAGGAAGAAATAGAGACTTGGGAGATTATTCCCAGATTTTTTGTAAAATGTTTTTGATAATTCCCACAGGGATGTTTTACCCCGTGGCCTTTAAATACTTGTTATTTTTTGTAATGAACCCATCACTATTGGGAGAACAAAGACTATGGATTTATGATGATACAAGCTCGAATGGAAGTGGATCTTTTGTAACAGCTTTAGCTTTCAATTTATCATACTTTCGTTCAGGTTTTGTGCATTTTAATTTGTGATTAATTCATTGACTACTTTAGATATCAAGACTTGTTACAGGTTAATGCGTTGTGATTTAAATTCTATCCATGTCTTATGTATCTCAGTTTTAGCACAACAATTACTCTGTTTCAATTTAATGAATAAAGGTTTATCTTCTTCGTTAATTGAACTGTTCTGTACAAATCTTTGCACAGGGATTTATCTAACTGCGATGATTTGTAAATTATAAGATTGTTGTCGTTTTTTATGTCTTGTTTGTCCTGTAATTCATATTCAAAGAGCATTGCTGCTTTCTGTTTACAAGAATCTTGTGGAGAATCTGGTGCGGGTTTCCTCCCACCGAACAACTAAATCAACTATTGTACACCGGACAAACCTGAAGCGTTACTTCAGGTCACTTTGTTATTTGTTATTAAATAGTTAATAAATTCAAGAATTATCAGTATTTCAGATAGATATATAGTCCAGATTTACAGTCAGGATTATCATTTTAATTGCTCAGCTTAGATAGTTTTTTATTTAATTTCTTTCTCATAAAAGATTATAAAAAAATAAAAAATAATAGCTTTATTGTCATAACAGTTCACGAATGATTTTCGCAGGTTTTTTCGATTCAAAATCTGTAACCTGTAAATGTTGTACATGTATAATTAAGATTTAATTATGTTGATAGCTAAACATTTTATTAAGTAGAATTATGGTTGTATGATATTAGTAAGTAAACTGTATATATGCTTTAGATTTGTATATAGTTTGCTGCAATTGTTTGTTTTTCTTTTAGATTAGTTCCTTTACTTTAATTTTTCTTTCATTTTCTTAGGACTTAGACCGGCCAACGGAGCCGCTAAACCCGTCAGGGTGGATCATCCCAAATGGCTTGGGTTATTTAGACAACCTCAGACCGGATCCACTCCTCTAGTTGACGAGCATTCATTTTCGCCCGTCAACAAGTACTTTTCCTGAGGTTTTTCTATGCTATATTGATGTTTGGCTCTTAACATATGGTATCAGAGCTCAAGGTCTTGGGGTTTCGCTGCTACATCTGAGACATCGTGGAATTTTCACTATAAGTGATACTTTTTTTCTAAACAGATCAAGGTACGTTGGATTCAAAATTCAGCTCCCGAGGCCTTATACTTTCGGAGATATAGCCTGTACAAGATAGGGTTCTGGAATCATCCTGAAATGAGTCATTGTGTAATTTTCTCTATAAAAACATTTCTGTAACATTTCAAACTCTGAACTATGGAGGCCATTTATAGAAATTAGTAAGGTATATGTGGTAAAAATTTCAGCTTCTAGGTCATCTTAAATTTGTAATACACCTTGTGTAAGATAGGGTATCTGACTATTCCTATTGACTAGTCTCAAGAAGGTGTTCCAGGTAAAACAATCATAACTTCTTGCTAGAGTATCCAAATTGAGTGGGACTGGTTTCATTGGATCGTGGACAGTCTGTAGTATTTTGGGTGCGATTTTCAGAATCTGATATCAATCATTTTGTGCGGGGAATTCTATACAAGTGAGATCTCCTAGAAAGGCCAAAAATCGGCAAGTTGTGAGGAAGTTACCGTAAATTCCACTTGGCACATCCAATTTTGATCAGACCTGTGGCATTGTAGAGAATAAATATCAGATAACTACCTAAAAGAAAGTTTCATACCCAGAAGGTCCAAAACTTGGGAGATAGAAAAGAATAAATATTGTCTAGCAGAACTGCCTCAAAATCAAGATTCAAAAGTGATACTTGGCCAACATGCCACCAAAAAAGTGACCTTCTACACCAAATAAGCCTCTAGAAAATCCTAATTAGACCCTTGATGAAGGTGAATAAATGCGTAGGGACATAAATGAACTACAAAAGAAGATGGATTCAATGGAAGCTAAGTTGATGGATTCAATAGAAGCTAAGTTGGATACTAAGATGGATGGCTTAAAAGGGGAGATCATTGAAGTATTGAAAATTTTTGTAACAGAGAAGACGCTCGAAAGTGAAAATGCATCCCATGAAATTCATGATGAGGACACAAGGNAAAATCCTAATTAGACCCTTGATGAAGGTGAATAAATGCGTAGGGACATAAATGAACTACAAAAGAAGATGGATTCAATGGAAGCTAAGTTGATGGATTCAATAGAAGCTAAGTTGGATACTAAGATGGATGGCTTAAAAGGGGAGATCATGGAAGTATTGAAAAGTTTTGTAACAGAGAAGACGCTCGAAAGTGAAAATGCATCCCATGAAATTCATGATGAGGACACAAGGAAGGTGAATCAAGAATGGAGAAACTCCAACTTTGGTTTGAAGACCAACCACGTTCCTAAGATTGATATGAGGAAGTTTGATGGCAAGGACCCAATCACATGGGTACTTCAGATGAAGCAATTCTTTGATCTCCATAATGTGCCACACACACAAATGGTATGAATTGCTTCTTTATATTTAGAACCTAATCAATTTGTTTGGTATCGATGGCTTTGTTCTCGCAAATCACTCGTCACTTGGACAATTTTCATGAAAGAAATGATAGCACGCTATGAGGATACAAGGAGCAATACCTTCTTTAGCCAATTGATAAATCTCAAGCAAAAGGGTTCAGTTACCGAGCATATTGATAACTTCCAAAGATTGAATATAA
>JASDQU011505868.1:4709-23101 GCA_032191745.1 Picea mariana | reverse complement strand
TCATATTGGAGCCTGAAGCCATCACTGACACAAGAATTTGCTAGCTGAGGAATAGATCCATTTCAGAGTATCTCATTAAATGGAGGAAACTACCGGCTAAAGATTCCACTTGGGAAGATGAGTATTTTATACAGAAGCATCCAGATTTACTCAAGCGTTTCAGACAACACTTGTCTCAAGGGGAGGGGCATGTTAAGCCCTAAATAGTGGCTCATTACCCCTTAATTGGGCCATATTACATTAGTAATGGTATTTTATTTATGTTGTCTTTATTCCATTAGTTGTAATTATACCTCCTAGTCTCCTATATATATCAAGGAGACATTTTCATTTTGAATCATCTTGTAATTGTACATTTATGTGGGCATAAGGAGGTTTCCCCCTTGAAGAGGCTTATTATATGAATTTCTCTCTTTTTCGAGGTGTTGAGTACTTATTCTGAGGTTTTTCTATGCTATATTTCTATTTGGTTCTTAGCATAACATCTTCACAAATTCAAACAAATGGAGGTACCCTTTGTAGATCATATAAATATACAAAGAAAAATGACAAGAACTGGTCATACATTCAGAGGATATCAATTATGTGTCATTACCAGACATCATACAGTAACACTGAACATGGTGAGTGACAAGAAGAGTGGAAGGAGATGCTTTACAAGAACACAACTACTGTACAAAAAGAATTACATACTGAAACTTAAACGTAGGGGATGAATCTCTATTGTAGGTTGCATTTATCAACTGACTATGCTTAAGGTATCTAGTCAAACAAATCTGGTTGAAAGAAAATATTCAATTCCCCAAAGTTACGACCTTGACAACAAGTGCCTACTGTGCCTTTTATCTTTCTCGCTCATGCCTGCAACTGCTTCTTGAAACCACTTCCAGCTTCTTGAAATGGTTTCCAACTTCTTGATTCTTGAGTGGTTTCCTCCTTGGTGAACTTGTAAAAATTACTTTTACCCGTTGGATTTTTGTTATGTTGATATCGTGGAGCAACTGGAGATTTGCAGGCTCAGATATTGATCATGCTCTATCCCTGAAAATCCCTGTAATGATTTACCTCGCTGCAACAACTCAAAATTAAAACTACACAGGTGTGAGACTCAACAGTTGTCGGATCAAAATTGATGAGAAATCTCGACCGTCAATATTTAATAAAGAAACTTTACATCATCATAAAACAACCCCCACATTCGATGTATCGATGATCGAAGTGATCCAGGAGGATCTGAAACGTTCAAAAGTGGCCAGGAGGATCCAAAATTCTCAAAATTTGTCTTTCTCAAATGCTCTTGAAAACTACTTCATTGCATAGAGCTCAGCGATATATTTCCAAAGGCGTACAAATCACCTCAAACAAAGTTTGTATGAAGAAGTTATGGCCGGTCAAAGTTTGGTCAAAGCAGGGATGCCACGTGGCAAGCCCACAGGCTTCCATGTGGCATGTCCATACAAGTAACAGGATGACATCATGCTGACATTATTAGGGTGACATGGAAGCATGAAAGGCTGCCACGTGTCACTCATTTTTGGCATTTTCATCCCCCCATGTGGACCAATAAAAAAGTGTCATGTGGCAGGCTGTATCGATGATGTGGCATCCGTACGCTAACGTTGCAAGTACAAGTGGCATCCAAATGGAAAATTTGTATAGGTACAGGTGGAAGATGGCATGGAAGGATGCTAATGTAGGTAGTGACTGTACATAGGTGTTCCAATCAGAGAGTTCCATGATGCTAATGTAGGAAGTGACTGTACACAGGTGGACCAATCAGAGAGTGCCATGTGGCACTCTCTAATTGGCCACTAATGGCTAAGGGAGAATAAAACTTGTTGGAGTCGAATGAAATTGAACCCCTAACCTCTAGGGGAATATTCAAAATATTCCTTAGTCTTAACTATATGCCTCCTACTATTGCACACACATGCTTCTTGTTACAACTAACCAACAATCTTATATTTAAAGTGTAACAATGAAGCTCGAGAATAAAGGGGGGTTGGTTAGGACGACTTAGCCTATAAAAAATCAGCATTCGACCATTATTGAGGACATGGGTTTTCATGCCATATTAGAGCATGTTGCATGGGATTTCATGCCAAGTTCATATTTTCTTGATTTGCATGAAAGAGGTGCTCATAATTTTGGGTTTGTCTCATTTTGCATGCCATTGAGTTCTTTGAGAAAGGTATAGGGTGTTTATACTCATTTTTCTAAGAATTTCAAGAGGAATCTGATGATGATGTATATTTTATGTAAAAATAATATGTATGAAAAGTCTTAGTTCAATTGTTCATGTATGAGACCCATAGTCTCATTATGCGTGCAAAAATGGGTCATTAAGCACCAGTTTAGAATATAGTCAAGTGTATACTAATTTTTCTCAGAATTTCGTGAGGAATTCAGTAATGACCTCTGTTTCTAGGATTGAGCAGCAAAATTGAAGAGTGACATCAAATTTGGCATTGTAAGCCCATTTATTGTAATTTTTAGCATTTTGAGAATTAATAAGAGCAGTCTATTTCTCTCCATTTTGGCACTTATTATTTATGAAAATTATATTCATCAGTTAATGAAGTTTTATGGATAAATAAGTGTTTTCACATGTTATTTGGAAATAGTCAAGTTGATCTTCAATTTCCCGAATCTGGTCGGATATTTATGTGTATTTATGAACTAATTGACATCTAAGGATTTTTTGGGCTGAATTGGTATCAGAGTTTGTTGATACTTTGAATCAAGTTGGTATCAGAACTTGTTTGGTATTTTCAGATCATGTGGTATTAGAGTTGGTTTTGACGTGTATTTGCAAGTGAATGCTTACGAGGTCCATACTTAAGCTTGGTGAAGGCTCGTTTGAAAAGTACATTCTTGAGATTAGTTCGAGGCATGCATTTCGAAAACAAGAAATGGCTTCAACAAAAGACATGGATTCTTCTAATCCAAATCCTTTCAGAACTGAAGAGGAATTATTTTCTGTGTCCATGGAAATGAAGGCCATGGTGGAAGAAATGTATGAGGATAGAATGAAGGCAAAGGGAACTGGTAGTAAAATCAAAGGAAATCCACATAAATTTGAGAAGCAATCGAAGGGAAAATAAGAAGAGAATCCTACATGTTCTCATTGCAAGAAGAAAGGGCATGATGAGAAGCATTACTGTAAATTCCATCTAGAATTGAAACTGAAGTGGGCTCATCCTAGAATGGGTAAAAAGAAGACCATGACCATAGTTTAGGATCTTGGATCATATTCTAAGGATGAAATTAAGGTTACAACTATGGGCATCAAAGGTAAATCTTTTGTTGGAAGTTTTAGTTCGCGTACTTCTTCTGCAAATTCTAATGTAATCCCTAATGGAAGGAAAAGAAATGACCTATTTCATTTATGAGTTATCTCAAAGCACACTAAGATTTATACACTTGTTGATAGTGGAGCACGAGTGAATCTTATTTCAGAGAAAGTTGTTCAGAATTTGGGATTGGAAATTAAGCCTCATTCGAGACTGTATACTTTGGGTTGGATTTATGATAATGCTCAGATACATATAACTAAGAAATGAAAGTTATAGTTTGTGATCATATCTATTTTAATTGATGAGGTAGAGTTAGATGTGGTTCCACTTGAAATTTGTGGGTTGGTTTTAGAAAGTCCATACTTGTATGAAAGAAAGACCATTTTCTACAAGGAACAAAATAAGCATCATCTTTTCAAGGATGGGATTGAGTTAATTATGAGATCTCATCAGATGGAGACTAATTTGACAGTAGTTACTATAGGGCACATGATAGTTAATTCTAGTATCCAGGATTCATATTTACAACCTATGGTTGAAAGCATGACATGTCCTTTGGTTGATGTTGTTCCTGTTAAGAAGGGAAAATATGTTGATGGTTCATTCTCTTTTTCATCTATATATTTAGTTTTGTTGTTTAGTTTATTACTAATAAATGGAATATGGTTGGGTACTGCAACAATGAATGGAAAAGTTTGTGAATTTAATGGAATGGATAAATTGGTCAGCAATGTTGTTACCGTCTTCATTATGGTTGTGATGATTCAAGTGATCATTATCCAAGCTGGATGGATAGATGATACTGGAAAAATGAGGTGAATTCATTCTCACTTTATTTCTAAATGATCCATACTTTTGGAGGTCCAAAAGTTCTTCAGTGGGGAAGTTTGATCCAAGAGGATCCAAAATGATCAAAATTTTTCCAGGAGGATCCAAAATGCTTAAATTTTGAATTTATCAAATGCTCTTGAAAACTACTTTATTGCGTAGATCTTGACGATATCTTTACAATGATGCAAAAATAGCCTCAAACGGAGTTTGTATGAAAGCGTTATGGTTGACAAAAGTTTGGAAAAACCAAGTCAAAGAAGGGGTGCCGCGTGGCAAGCCCAAAGGATACCACATGACCTATCCATACAGGTCATGGGATGACATTAGTAGGGTGATGTGGTAGCATAAGAGGCTACCATGTGTCACTCATTTTTGGCATTTCCAGGCCCCCATGTGGACCAATAAAAAAGGGCCACATGGTAGGCCATACAAATGATGTGGCATCCGTACACTGATGTCGCAGGTACATGTGGCATCCAAGTGGTAGAATCATACAAGTATAGGTGGAAGATGACATGGAAAGATGATGATGCAGGAAGTGATTGTACATAGGTGGACCAATTAGAGAGTGCCATGTGGCACTCTCTGATTAACCAATAATGGGTAAGGGAGAATAAAACTTGTTGGAGTCAAATGGAATAGAACCCCTAACCTCTAGGGTAATATTTGGAATATTCCTCAGTCTTAAATATATGCCTCCTACCATTGCACCAAACATGCTTCATTTTACAACTAACCAACAATATTATATTTGAAGTGTAACAATGAAGCCTAAGAATAAAAGGGGGTTGGTTAGGCCAACTTAGCCTATAAAAAATCAGCATTTGACCACTATTGAGGACATGGGTTTTCATAACATATTGGATCATGTTGCATGGGAGTTCATGCCAAGTTCATATTTTCTTGATTTGCATGCAATAGGTGCTCATAATTTTGGGTTTGTCTCATTTTGCTTACCATTGAGTTCTTTGAGAAAGGTATAGGGTGTTTATACTCATTTTTCTCAGAAATGCAAGAGGAATCTGATGGTGATGTCTATTTTATATAAAAATTATATGTATGGAAAATATTAGTCCAATTTGTCATGTATGAAACCCATAGTCTTGTTATGCATGCATAAAGGGGCCTTTAAGCATCAGTTCATAACATAGTCAAGTTTCTACTCATTTTTCTTAGAATTTCGTCAGGAATTCAATAATGATATTTGTTTCTGGGATTGAGAAACATAATTGAAGAGTGCCATCATATTTGGCATTGTAACCCCATTTATTGTAATTTTTGTCATTTTGAGAATTAATAAGAGTGGTCTATTTCTCTCCATTTTGGAACTTATTATTTCCGCAAATTATATTCATGAGTTAATGAAGTTTTATGGATAAATAAGTGTTTTCACATGTTATTTCAAAATAGTCAAGTTGATCTTCATTTTCCTGAATCTGGTCGGATGTTTGTGTATTTATGAACTAATTGACATATAAGGATTTTCGAGCTGAATTGATATTAGAGTTTGTTGATATTTTGAATCAAGTCCGTATCAGGAATTGTTTGGTATTTTCAGATCACGAATCATCAACAATCCACATATAATTGTTATTAAATCTAGGTCATCCATATTTCAATGAATATAAACCCTCTATCACGGACCTGATCAAATCCAGGTCGTTGATGCATGGATTGATGAGTCTAGAATGCCCTGACATTAAAAATTGAAATTGAACTGTTGATATGGAACACGATATGATCTGGGTCATTAATCAACTAAACCTACCCTCTCTTTAACGATGACATCATTCGAGAAATCAAGATAGCCCATGTCAGGGAACATTCATCACATCTTGCTGTCAACAACGCCCATTATGATCTCCACCATTAATATTTCACCGAAACCAGGATAGTTGTTGATTTGGGCTCCACTAAAAGCCAGAAATGGTTAAGGCATTGATCTGGCCATGCTAAAATCACTTATGTCCACATGGTGTTCTTTGATTGGCCCTGATAGTGCTCTGCTAGCAAGATGATGCAACACTCGGCCAAGATGCTTCGATGCCTAAGAGCGGATCTAGACCATTGATCTGTCCTTCTTGAAAGAGATATGAGAGCATATCTAGACCATCCACCAAGGTACCCCTCAGAATCTTCAGGGGCTAGGTTGAAAACAAGACTCTGACGAGGGGACTCTAAGGGAGAATCTCAACCATTGACTTGAATATTCCAGGGGAAGTACGATGACGCATGAGAGTCTTTGATCTAGAATCGATTGAAAGAAAAATTAAGTTAAGGAAGAAATGATCAAGCTAACATCACCCTGGAAATGTGGCATATTTTAATTGGCCAATGATGGCTCTGAAGTGGCATGGGAGTGGGACATGTGTCACCCATTTTTGGTGTGTTTATTTGTATATTTGACGATTTCTGCTTGTCCACGTGGCAGTCACTAATTGGCCTTGAAAATGATTCGTTGGAGGGATGACGTGACACTCGACTAGGATGCTTCAAGGCCCGAGAGAAAAGATGGACCATTGATTGGTCTTGCTTGAAAAAAGGTCTGAGAGAAGTTATGGATCATCCATCAAAGGTGCATCTTCGTAATGCTGCAAGATTAGTTTCAAAAGGGACTCTGAATAAGGAACTATGACTATCGTTGATCCATCAGAGGAACTAGGAATGCCTAAGAACCGTCGATATTGCTCGACCATGAAGCCAAAAAATGACCAAGGAAAAACTCTTAATGCTGACACCAGCCTGGAAACGTGGTGACTTTCTATTCACCCACCAATGGTACTGATGTGGTAGGGGAGTAAGAAATGTATCACCCATATTGGAGACTTTTACCTATGCATACAGTGGATTCCATATGTCCACGTGGCAGTCGTTGATTGGCTCTGACAATGCTTTGCTGGTGGGATGACACGACACCTGACCAGGACAATCTTGAGATCAAAGATCATATCTGAACCGTTGATTGGAGTAGCCTCTTCAGAGTGTTTGAGGCTTGAATATGAATGTGACTCCGAAAAAAGAGCTTCAAAGTAAATCTCAACCGTCAATCGGAGGAACAGGAGATCAAATGAGGTCCGTTGATTTCTCCGTGGTAGAAAATAGAAATCGACTAAGGAAAAAATCATCATGTTGATCTCATCTTTGACACATGGCACCTTCATAGTGGTCCATACTAGAATTGATGTAGTAGGGGATCATGACACATGCCACCTATTTTTGATATACTTTGGGTCAATTTTGGTGGGTTCCACTTGTCCATGCGACAACGCTGGATTGGTTTTGATAGTGTCTCATTGGCATGTCATGCTGTCATCTCCTCTGCATTTCAATGACGAGGGCTTCGTCGTCAACACTATGAAAAATCATTTCTGGGTTTCTCCTTTCATATTCCTGATGATGATCCTTGACCTGATATATACCATTGATCTATCACGAAGGTAAGGAGAGTCATTGATCTGGTTCACCAAATATCCAATATCGACTAATGTACGAAAAAAATTACGCTGACATTATCCTAGCACGTGGCAGATTTCTATTGGCCCACGAGGGTGCTGATGTGGAAGCCAAGCATGACACATGTCACCTAGATTTGACATATTCACCTATGTAACCATTAGGTTTCACATGTCCACGTTGGAAGTTGTTGGTTGGATTTGACAGTGCCTCGTTGGCATGATAACACAACACTTAGCCGAGAGGCTTAAATACTCGAGAGTAGATCTGAACCATTGATCTTCTCGAGAGAACGATTGATGGTTCCTTTTAAATTTGGTCCATTTGTTAGGGGTGTGCCCATAGGAGCACTTGGGAGCTAGGTTGTCGGGGAAAATCCGATTAGAGAACTTCGACGATTGTTGATTTAAAAGGTCGGACGCGCGACACAATCTGAGCCATCTATCTCTCAAGGTTTGGAAAAACTCCTGAAATGTTGTTCTCTTAGGCCACGATCTTATGATAGACGCTTGGGATAATAGAATTAATCCCCCTTTAGATTGTGACAAACCCCCTTTGGACTACGACAAAGACTCGAGGAATTAATTTATTCCTTATGCACACAAGGGCATGCATTTTGTTGTTTTCTTCAAGATTCCTTACGAACATTTGACTCCGGGTTGCACAAAAGCTCTGGAAGCTCAAAATTTTGTTGCTAACTCATTTAATATTGACCTTATAACCTCAATCATCCTCATTTCTTTGATAGGAACAAAAATGATGCTAACATAGGAAAAAAATAAAAATACATAATATAAAAGCCATCAACTCTTGTAAGTGTGTCTAATTATATGGGTTTCTCGTCATAATATAATTATTATCTAATATTATTTTGAAAATTTCAATATCAAATTTCAATTCATTTGCAAAATATAAGGTGGAAAGAAAAATAAGTTAAAACTTAAAATATCTTTTGTACAAATATTTTTTCTCGTGTTTTCTAGTACAAGTCAATGTCCATAGTTTTATAAATTTCTATGAATTTGTATGAAAACAATTTTCAATTTCTTTTTATTTTATTGAAGAAATAGTATCAACATACTTCTACTAATGTTGTCTTGTCATATTATAATAAGTTTTGAAATAACTTGGTTTTCTAAATAATTTTTTTATGAATTTGTATGTAAACAATTTTCAATTTCTTTTTATTTTATTGAAAAGATAATATCAGCATACATCTGCCTACCTTGTCTTCTTATATTATAATAATTGAAATAACTTTTCTCATATTATAATAAGTTTTGAAATAACTTTTCCATGTACTTTATAATCATTTGTTATTGACTTTATTGGAGAGACATTACAACTTATCTCCATATTAATAATTTGAACATATATATTTTTTTTAATTTTAAACTATGTTATATATATATATATATATATATATATATAAACCTATTTTTTTCAAACAATATGAAAAAAATTTAGTGTTCTCAAAATCTTTTGCATATGATATACACATCACAACATTAACAAATTTTGAATTCATGAATAGGGAGTACAATACTTATATAAATGTCATCAACTCTTATAACACAAAAGGTAAAAATACCACGACTATATTCAACTTCAACTTTGAAACAAGAGTTGCATTGCTATGCAAATGCAGAAAACACAATTCACATATGATAATCAACAATCACACAGATAAGAAACACCGAGATTTCACGTGTTTCACCCAAACGTTGGGCTACATCCACCAAGTAGAGGTATCAATTGTCTTATTATTCAGATCATGGAGATTACAACAGACTTGCAAGCTCTCTCATATTCCTATCTCACATCCTCCCCTCATCTCTATATGCCTCTACAGGCTTACATGAATTTATATTAATTTACACAAGAAACTGAATATTAAATGCATCCCTATCCATATTCTAATTTGGTCTATTTAGTTGCAACCAATGTAGAATAATAGGATCCAAATCTATTCATGGAGGAATTTGTTGTCACCAAATCCAACAATCTCCACCTTGACAACAATTAACCTGATACCTTGCTCCTTCCTTTTGTTCATCACCTTTTCTGCAATCCAAGAGAAGCCAAGCACCATCGTAGCTTCTCTAAAAGTACTGGTTTTGTGAACATGTCTGCACAATTCTCTTTTGTATGCACTTTCTCAAGAAAGACTCCACGTTCATCGATGACCTGTCTTACAAAATGGTACTTGATAGGTATATGTTTTGTTTTACTGTGGTAGGTTGGATTGTTAGCCAAGTGAATAGCACTTTGACTATCACAAAGTAACTTTACTTTGTCCTGCATCCTTCCAAACTCACCAAACAAACCTTTCAACCAAACTGCCTCTTTGCAAGCATGTGAAACAACTACGTATTCTGCTTATGTAGTGGATAAAGAAACAATGTTCTATAGCTTTGACATCCAACTAATAGCTCTACCTGCAAGAGTAAATACATACCCTGAAGTCAAACTTCTCTTGTCCAAATCACCTGCAAAATCAGAATCAACATATCCACAGACTAATTCACAACCACTGTTATAAGTGATACAGTAATCACTTATGCCCCTTAGATATAGAAGCACCCATTTCATTGCTGCCCAGTGTTCTTTACCTGGATTTTCCATATATTTGTTGACAACCCCAACTGCATGTGAAATTTTTGGCCTTATACTAACCATCACATACATTAAACTTCCTACTACATTAGCATATGGTATTAGAGACATATATTCCTTTTCTTCTTTTGTACTAGGACATAAACTTGAAGAAAGCTTAAAATGGGAAGCCAAAGGGACTAAAACTAGTTTCACATCGTTCATACAAAACCTCAAAAGTATCTTCTCAACATAATTCTGTTTTGACAACCAAAGCTTACCATTCCTCCTATCTCTGAATATCTCCATGCCCAAAATTTGCCTTGCTGCTCTTAGACCTTTCATATCAAACGTCCTAGACATCTGAGCCTTTAACCTGTTGATCTCAATTATGCTTTTGCTTGCTAAAAGCATATCGTCAACATACAATACTAAGATAATGAATATGCCATTATTCAATTTCTTAAAGTAGACACAATGATCATACTCACTCCTTGTATAATTCTGGCTCACCATGAAAGAGTCAAATTTCTTGTACCATTGTCTAGGAGACTGCCTCAGACCATACAATGATTTCTTGAGCCTGCAAACAAATTTCTTGCTACAATTCTGAACGAACCCTTCAGGTTGTTCCATGTAAATTTCTTCATCCAAATCTCCATGTAAGAAGGTAGTTTTAACATCTAGCTGCTCCAACTCCAAATCAAGTAATGCAACTAATGCTAACACAATTCGAATTGAAACAGACTTAACAACTGGTGAAAAAATCTCATGAAAGTCAATACCTTCTTGCTGAGAATATCCTTTCGCAACCAGCCTTGCTTTGTACCTTTCCACTTTATCATCAACACCCTTCTTCAACTTGTAGGCCCACTTGCAACCTACAATTTTTCTGTCTCTTGGAAGTTCTACCAGGTCCCATGTGACATTCCTCTCTAATGCCTTCATTTCATCCTTCATCACTTCTTTCCATTTATCGTTGTTAGAACCCTTCACAACTTCCTAATAGCACAGAGGTTCATCATCATTAGTACTTAAAAAAACCGATGAAACAAAATCATCAACCCTTCTTGGAGGAACTCTAACCCGTGTAGACCTCCTTAGGGAAGTTTGTGGCTCATCCACAATCTGTTGATTGTTATCATCAACCATGTCTTCCTCTGCAAGAAATTCTTCATGAACATCTCCAGAAACTTGTTTATGTTCACTTTCATCTGTATTTGAACTAGTTTCAAATTGAATATGTTGATACTTAGGTACTTATTCCTGTTTCATTTGAACATGTATATATGATTTGATGAGAGATGACTCATCAAATATTACATCTCTGTTAATGGTGATCTTGTGGGTAGTAGGATCCCACAACCTGTAACCCTTAATACCATCACCATATCCAACAAAGATAAGTCTTTTTTTATTTTGGATCTAGTTTAGAATGTTGATGTTTCGGAATTAGAGCATAGGCTTCACAACCAAAAATTTTAAGATTAGAATAATTACAAGGATGACATGTTGATACCTCTTCTAGAATTTTGCACTGTATTGATGTTGATGGTGATCAATTCACCAGATAACAAGCTGTAGTTACCGCTTCTGTCCACAGTTCCTGCCGCAAGTTGGCGTTACTAAGCATACTCCATTCTCTCTCTAGAAGAGTCATGTTCATGCGCTCAACAACTCCATTTTGTTGAGGAGTATAGGTAGTTGTTTTATGCCTATCAATCCCAAACTCCTTGCAATAGTTCTCAAATTCCATCGACATAAATTCACCACCATTATCAGTTCTTAAACATTTAATGGATCTACCAGTGCTCTTTTCCACTAAAGGTCTAAACTGCTTGAAAACAGTAAACACATCATCCTTTCTTTTCAACATAAAGATCCACACCTTCCTAGAGAAATCATCTATAAAAGTAACAAAATATGATGATCCTCCATACGAAATAGTAGGGGATGGTCCCCAAACATCAGAATGGATATAATCAAGGATTTCTTCATTGGTGTGTCTTCTGGTTTTAAATCTCTGCATATTCTGTTTTCCATAAATACAGTGCTTGTAGAAATATAACTTTAAAGACTTTAGACTAGGAAGTAACTTGCGATCAGATAATACCTTCAATCCTCTTTCGCTCATATGGCCCAACAATTGATGCCACAGTCGAACAAAATCACTGTCATTCTCGGATACAATCGTCACATGATCTGACTCGATTCTTCCTTCTAACAGAAACATGCTACCAACCTTCTTCACTTTCATAACCAATAACATTCCTTTGTAGATCGTCATAACTCCACCTTGAACAATACTTTTATATCCTCCAGTATCTAAGACTCCCAAAGAGATTAGGTTCTTCCTTAGCTCAGGTAAATGTCTCACATAAGTTAGTATTTTAATAGTTCCATCAAACATCTTAATTCGAATGCTACCAATTCCCACAACTTTACATGATATATAATTTACCATGTAAACTATTCCATCATCTATAGACTGGTAAGTAACAAATCAGTGTCTATGAAGACACATGTGATTTGAAGCACCATAATTTAATAACCACTGTTGATCATGATGTGAACCAATACTAATTGATAAAACTTCATCAGTCATACCTGAACCTGTTGTTGAACCTGTTTTGGTTGCATTTTCTTCCTTTGTCTCTTTTGGAGGGTCTTCTTTGGAGGCTTGTTGTCACTTCCAACAATCCTTCTTCAGGTGTCCCGATTTGCCACAAAACCAACACATAAGCTTTCTCTTTTTTCCCTTCGACTTTGATTGAGAGAAATCCCTCTGAGCCTGTCCTCTTTCTTTAGGTCTTCCTCTGACCATCATTGCCTCAAATGTAGAGGTTTCTGAATTGGTTTTCTTCCTTGTTTCCTTAGAAAGAAGTGCTCCAACAATAACATCAAACTCAATACTTTCTATTGTGCTGAAACTAATAGAGGTAACAATTCAAAGTGATCCCATGACGTAGGCAAAGAACACAATAATGTAATTGCCTTTTCTTCAGATTCAAATTTCACTCCCATGCTAGTCAACTGGACTAAAAGAGTATTAAAAGTATTTAAATGATCATTTATTTTCGTACCTTCCTTCATGCGCAAACTATACAATTGTCTTTTCAGGAAGATCTTGTTCGTCAAGGATTTCGTCATATACAAGCTTTCCAGCTTCGTCCATAAACCGGTTGTTGTCTTCTCTGAGACAATGTTGAACATAACATCATCGACCAAACACAGGCGTATGACACTCATTGCTCTTGCATCGAAATCATCCTAGTCTTCATCTGTTATGGTCGCGGGTTGCTTTGCTTTTCTCAAAAGCGCCTTCACCACGTCTTGTTGCACGAGCATATCGTGCATCTTAACCTTCCAGATCTCAAAATTGTTCTTGCCATTAAACTTACCGATTTCGAATTTAGCACTCTGAATTTTCACCATTAGCAGAAGAAAAATTCCAAAACCACTACTTATAATAACCAATCCCTTTAAAATGTAGAAAAATAATAGTTTAAACTCCAAAAACTTTAATAAAAACTTTAATAAATTTTTTTTTAATAAAAAACCTTTTTATATTATACCTTTACTTTTTACTTCATACTATTACTCCATAAAAATACCTTTTAAAACACATCCACCCACGTGACTTGACTTGTTCACGATTTTTATAAAAAGCAAATTTACTTTCTCCATAATTAAAAAACACTTTTTAATTCCTCCACCTTTACTTTTTCAAAACCATACCTTAAATTTTCTCAAAAAAGCATGCGAGTGTTTTTTAAGGAGATTGGCGCTCCTTGGACTATTGAAAGGGAGCGCTAGCACTCCTTCACTATGGAGGGGGCGTCGACGTTCTGTGACACATGAACCAGGGGCGTGGATGTTACCGAAATTGGAATTTCACAAGTGTGAGAGTGTTGGCACGTTTCTAATATTGCTTAGGGATTGTCGATGATTTTCAATTCAATTCGCGATCTTTCACCATGGATCTGGTCCTCACGGATCTCCAACGCAACTCTGATACCAATTGTTAGAATTGTAAATGCAGAAAACACAATTCACATATGGTAATCAACAATCATGCAGATAAGAAACACAAAGATTTCACGTGGTTCACCTAAACGTTTGGCTACGTCCACCAAACAAAGATATCGGTTGTCTTATTATTTAGATCATGGATATTACACCAGACTTGCAAGCTCTCTCATACTCTTATCTCACATCCTCCCCTCATCTCTATATGCCTCTACAGACTTACATGAATTTTCTAACTTGATCTATTTAGTTGCAACCAACGCAAATATTTATTCATAAAAAAATTCATTATCACCAAATCCAACAATTACAATTGAATCCCTATCCACAAATTTGAAAATGTATGAAATTTATTTTATACATACATGGTTTGATATGTCAAAATTGACAATACTGTTTCACTAAAATATGTATTTTATTATACTGACAACAAAGACAATTAAGTGTTCATTTTTGTTCAAAGTAATAAAAAATATCTATTTTATAATAAGACAACAAGGACAATTAAATATTAGTTTTTGTTCAAAGAAAGTTATTTGATTGATTATGCTTTATGTTCAAAATAAATACTATAAGAGCATGTCTATGTCTGTACGCATTGGCTAAGTCCTGGCCGTAATGCCTTTTTAAATGTTGGTGAAACAATTTTTTAACCATACTATTATATGGTGAATATCGAATTATAATTAATTAATTTTAATGATATTCTTTTTAACAATATTATTATAAATAATATTATAAATGTTTCATGTCATCTGGATTGTGAATATGGAATTACAATTCATTCATTTTAATGAATTTTCATAATAATTGTTTAATTTAGTGTTGGTTATGGAATAACCGATCTTGGGTGAGTTGTTAACCTCAGGTGCAATAGCAATAGTTATCCTGTTATATTGGATGAATTGCTTTGAATTAGTTAAATTTATAAGAGTTATAATGAGTTTAACTTTAAACTTTCAATACATGTACATGAATGTGTCACTGAATTAGTTGTTGTAAGCCACTTGTTTTAGTTATCCAAGATGTCACCTATGAGTTGACCTTTTTGCATGTAATGCATACACATTCTGAGTGTCATAAGATCATTGTATACTTTGCAATTACGTGCCACGCTCACTACTAAGCAATGGATGCAATGTTTTGTCACATTCTGTGAGATTGTCTTCTCACAAAAAATGCTTTAAGAACATCAATAGTATGCTCTTTAAAATGCTTTAAGAACATCAATAAGAGAGAGTGAGTGTGCTTGTGCAATAGGGATATTCCATGAAAACCTAGTATTAATAGTCCATGAAAAGCTAATATTGAGACAATAATATCTACATGTAAGTCTAATTAGTTTTGTTTTATTTAGAAAATTAATTTTATGCTTGGAGTAACACAACACAAATAGGGATAGATCATAAACTAGAAACCTGATATAGGAAGTCTACTTAGTTTTGTTTTAATTAGAAAATTAATTTCATGCTTGGAGTAAGAGAGAGAAAATAGGAATAAACCAGAAATCAGATATTGAGAGAGCAATATCAACCTAATTCCAATACACCAGATTTTACCTGAATGTTAATATTACAGCTGAAACTTGGAAAATCCTGGATGGGCCATCCATATATGAAATACAGAGCACAATAGAGCAATAGGTAAGGAAAATGTATTCAATAAATAATAAATCTAGGCAAGAACAATTATTGGCCCTTTATGATCTCCAGTATTGTTCTGGATTTCAAAAAAATATGCAGATAGACAATTCCTTCTCAATAGTAAAGGACGAACTGTAAGAAATGCATACTTGGAACTAGAATATTCAGAGAGCTTTCCCTGATAAAATGAGAAGCAAAGAAGATAATACAGAGAAGACGAAAATTGGGAAAAACAGAAAAGTGAGTAGAGCATTTAGTATTGAGTATATAGCTGAGATAAATAGGCTCGAGCAAATCAAGAAACAAAACAAGAGATCCTAACTAACTCATACAACTGGCCAGGACAACTGGCAGTGTACAACCACATACTTTTGAGGTTACAGATATATTTAACACTCCCTCTTAAACTCAACAGTTACAAACATCAGCACTAATAATGCCCAAGTGCTGCCTCTGAAAATCAAAAACGGATTTTCCTAGTGGCTTTGTAAAAATATTTGCGAGTTGATCTCGAGAGACACAAAATTGAACTTCTATGTCACCATTATTGACTAGCTCGCATATGAAGTGAAAACGAGTATCAATATGCTTTCTTTTTTTGTGAAACACATGATTTTTGGATAGAGCAATTGCCAAGGTGTTGTCACAAAAGATAGGAGTTGGCTCCTTTTATGTATGTGACATATCATTCAATATTCTTCTCAGCCACACAGCTTGACAGGAAGCTCAGGTAGAAGCGACATACTCTACCTTTGCAGAGGATATTGATACAATGGGTTGCTTCTTTGATGCCCATGAAATTAGGTTTGTGCCCAGGTGAAAAACATGTCCTGAGGTGCTTTTCCTGTCATCTAGGCTTCCTGCAAAATCACTGTCTTTATAACCAGAGAGATGATTATCATTAGACTACGTGTACCATAAGCCAAAATTGAGAGTGCCTGCAATGTATCTCAGAATCCTTTTCTCCATCTTCCAGTGAGAATCTTTGGGGGATTCCATGAACCTGGAAACAAGGCTGGTTGCATACATAATATCAGGCATAGTTGCTATAAGATACAACAAACTGCCTACTAAACTTGTGTACAGGGTAGAATCCACTGTAGGGCCTTCATCTTTCTTACTCAATTTTGTGCCTAGGGGTATAGAGGTTTCTGCTGGATTGCAGTCTTCCATGCAGAATCTTTTGATGATGTCTGCTGTATACTTTTGCTGACAGAAAAAAATGCCTTTGGTTGATTGGCCAACCTCAATCTCCAAGAAATATTTCATGATGCCAAGATCTGTCATCTCAAACTTAGATTGCATGGCATGTTTAAAAATAGTTAACTCAACATTTTCGGTATATATCATGTCATCAACATATAAACATACAATCAAAATTTTACCGTGCTGATCAGTTTTGGTGTAAAGAGTTGGCTCATTTTGGATTTTGCTGAAACCAGTCTTGATCGGGTAAGTGTTAATTCTATTGTACCATGCTCTTGAAGATTGCTTTAAGCCATAAAAGGATTTCTTCAACCGATACACTTTGGCTGGCTGCTCTCTGACTTCAAATCCAGGTGGCTGATCCACATAAACCTCTTCTTCTAAGACACCATTTAGGAAGGATGACTTGACATCCATCTGGTATACTTGCCATTTGTGTTGAGCTACGATGGCTAAGAGAGTCTTTATAGTGTCCAAACTTTCTACTGGAGAAAAAGTTTCACCATAATCAATACCTGGTTGTTGTGAGAATCCTTTGGCAACAAGTCTTGCCTTGTGTTTTTCAATTTGTCCCTTTTCATTTAGTTTAGTTTTGTAAACCCACTTGAAACCAATACTTTTCTTGTGTCTGGCAGATGAACAAGATCCCATTTCTTGTTCTTCTCAATGGATTCAATCTCTTGGTTCATGGCTTGCACCCAATGTGGCTCCTTAGTTGCCTGTTTAAAAGATGTGGGTTGACATGACATTAATGCAAAAATATTGTGTTGATCAATGTCATCCAAATACTGATGGATTTCTCTCAAACTTCGATTTCTTTGATTTGGAATTTCAGAGGAAGAGTTTTTGTTGGAAGTTGAGTTATCCTAAGAAATTTCAGATTGTCCTTGTACCTACAACCTTGGAAGAGAAGGTTGATTCATTTGTTGTCCTGAATTATCTGTGTCTTCGGGATGTGACATCAATGGATCTTGACTTTCCATTGGCTGATTTTCAGACTCGTTCCAGAACTGATTTTCAAAAAACTTTACATCTCCGCTGAGAATCAGTTTCTTTGAGATTGGATTGTAGAGCCTGTAAGATTTTTATGTTTCACTGTAGCTAATAAAGATGCATTTCTCACTTCTATCATCCAGTTTCTTCCTTAATTCAGAAGGTATGTGAGCGTATGTTATACATCCAAATGTCCTGAGATGAGCAACATTTAGCTTTGTCCCACTCCATGCTTCTTGAGAGACCTTCATCTTGATACTGGTGGTTGGAGATCTATTCAGGATATAAGCTAAGCATGCTATTGCTTCAGCCCAAAATGTATTTGACAAACATTTCTCTTTGAGAA
>JASDQU011505867.1:23998-36282 GCA_032191745.1 Picea mariana | reverse complement strand
TTTGAATGATAGTTTTGAGTGGGTTGTATGCAACTCTTCATAATGAGCAGGTATGAAATGATCATATAGCAAGTGTGCAATAGTGTTATGTATGACATGGTATAATACATATTTTCTCTTGTTGTTAGCTACCATATGAAAGAGAGAAACATATTTTAACTATGCCTTTGAAACTGATCATGTGAATGATTGTGAACTTTCATATAATAGACTAGTCTTAAGTCTATTATGGTAATATTTTTTTTTTTTACACAAGAAAGGGGTTTATATATTAAAACCAGTGGTATAACTACTGTAGAGAAAACTTACATAATTCAGCCCTGCGATTAGTGCGGGAGATTCGAGATTAAAAAAAGGGTTTCCATGTTGTAAAGTCCTAGATTTCCCATAACAACCGAGAGTCCAAAATATAACTTAACATAGAATAAGAACCGGCTTACAGAGCAATTGTCTGAGTTGCATAAGGGCCTATACTCCAACTTACAAAGAAGAGAACCATAGATCCAAAAAGAACTAATTCCAGGAAAGAGGAATTCGGGATTAAACCTTCCGACCCAAGATGGAGGAGCTTGTGCTCGTGGTCACCTTCCCCCCTACATCTGTCTGGTGGCTCGGTCCTGTAGCTTGAATTTCCATTTTTTCAATTCTTGGTTCCAGATCAGCAATTTTGTTGTTAGCTTGTTGAGTTGTGTAGGTGAGAGCTTCTACCTCTTACTCCCTTAGCTGGATTAGATCTTCCTCCATCACTTCAAACCTCCGACCTTCTTCCCCGTCAAGACGGATCAAGAATCCTCTATGCGCTCTAAGGGTGTGTTTCAGCCTACAAATTTTGAGCTCCAGGGAGGGTGAGGGATTAGGGGGGGTAGCTGAGTTGGAACTGGACTCCATTGCAAGAGCGATGGACAAAGACTAGGAGGGAATCCTGGCCACGGAAAATGGGTAGAGACTAACCGGGGGAAAGACTGGGAACTCAAGCCAGGCAAGAAACCAAATAGAATTGGGAAGGCAAGATGAGCAGGAGCAGTTCGCCACCTTCTTCAATTTAATGGTATCTCATTCATGCGCAGCCATGGGAGGAGAGGAGGATCACGCGAGTGCCATGCAAGAGGGATAAGAGATTTATACAGAGGTGCAGGAGGGATGTGAGGTGAAGGACAGGGAGGGGACGCAAACAATGCAGATAAGTACCATCACACGGGAGAATGGACAAACAAGCGAGGCGGATGAGGGCTGTCACAAGTATGACGTTGGGAGGAAACGAAGGCCACTTGCCCCGGGAGGCCCAGTTGAGTGCTCGTCGGGTGTCACTAAGGGAGAAGGATGAAAACCAAAGTTCCATTTAGGGAGAGATGACCCCGACTCAAGTGGGTGGTGGCTTTGGCAGCTTGGTCGGCTTCAGCATTGAGATGATGGAGCACATGAAAGAAGTCAATTTTTTGGAAGGAGCAGGAGAGACGCATGATTTTCTTGAGAATGTGGCACAAATTCATTTGAGTAGGCAAGGTGTTGGTGACCATAGCTTGGATTGAAATCTGGGAGTCGCCTATCGCCTTTATTTCTTTGATTTCTAGCTTCTGGGCTTGGATAAGTCCTTGCCAAAGGCTTAGAGCTTCTACTATATTATTGGATTCGACTCCAAGCCCCCAAGAGTAGTCTAATTCTTGTAGTTCACCATATTTCATGATCCTTAGTGAGAGGAGGGGGGGCTTTGAGGTCTGGAGCAAGGATATGGATCCAATATTTATCGGGGGATTTGAGAGAAAGGGAGTTGGTGCAAGGCCAAAGGTAGGAGAGGCAGTCTTCTAGTAGGGCTTTGGCTTTGGTAGAAACAATGTCGGGCGAAGCGGTCAGATTTTGAAGATTCTGGAGTTTCTTTCAAGCCAAATTTTCCAAAGGATGAATTTAGGGAGGGGCATCTAGAAACACTTGATTTGAGGGTTTCCCTTGAGAGGGAAAGGACAGAGGGTGGCCCAAGTTTTTAGCAAAGTGAGTATGTTAGGAGGGAGTTGGTCAGAAGGGATCCCTCCTGGCAGGGCATGCCACCAGACTTCTTTTACAGAGGGGAAATTGAGGAGCAGATGGTCAACAAATTCTTCATGGATTTGACAGAGAGGGCATCTGATTCTAGGTTTAATGGCTCAGAGCAGTCCTAGCGCTTCGAATTCATTAATTGTATATTAAATTATTAGTAATGGAGCACATATCAATTAAAAAATTATTATGGTAATATTAATATTAAAATGGTAACATTAATATTAATATCAAAATTGCAACCTAAAATATTTTTATTTATTTTTAAATAAATATTGATCGTCGCAATTGCGACGCCAACCTTAATTGGTGTGACAATTTTGTTGTATAAACAATGAAAATATGTTGTCGCCTATGCGACGATAAATTCAATTGTTGCGATAGTTGTGCTATATAAAAACAAAAAGTTGTCATCGCCTGTGCGACGACAACTTCAATTGTTGCGACAGTCGTGCTATATAAAAACAAAAATTTGTCGTCACCTGTGTGAGAACAACTTCAATTGTTGCGACAGTTGTGCTATATAAAAATGAAAGTTTGTCGTCGCATGTGCAATGGCAACTTCAATTGTTGCGATATTTTTGTTGTATAAAAATGAAAATTTATTGTCGCATGTGCGACGATAACTTCAATTGTTGCGACAATTTTTCTATATAAAAATGAAAAGTTGTCATCACCTGTACGATGACAAATTCAATTTTTGCGTCAGTTGTGTTATATAAAAACAAAAAATTGTCTTTGCACGTGTGATGACAACTTCAATTGTTGCGACAATTTTGTTGTATAAAAACAAAAAGTTCTTGTCGCACGTGCGATGACAACTTCAATTGTTGCAACAATTTTTCTATATAAAAACGACAAGTTTCCATTGCACGTGCGATGACAACTTCAATTGATGCAACAATTTTGTTATATAAACAATGAAAAGTTGTCATCGCACACGCGACGACATCTTCAATTGATGCGACGGTTTTGCTATGTAAACAATGAAAAGTTGTCGTCGCCAGTGCGACGACCGATTAAATTATTGCAACGTTTTTTCTATATAAACCACGAACATTTTTGTCACAATTGAGATGAAATGTTGGTTTCACATAGTTTTCCTATATTGGCGTATTGGCGATGATATTTCTCTTTTTGTCACAATTGCCTATGTTGTCTCTCTTGTGACGTTTGTTCAAGTTCGTCGCAATTTCCACGTGACATAAAACAACGTTTCAAAGATTCTTTATTCATCGCAATGTCAACGACATAACGTCGCAAGAGCATCGAAACAATCGTCGCAAAATGACCCAAATATGCTAGTGTAAGAATCAGAATTTTTCAAGGTGATGCATTTTGAATTGGAAAAAGATATTTGGGACAAAATTCAAAACATCTATGAAGGTGATGACAAGGTGAAGAAGGAAAATATCCAAACTCATAGAAGATAGTTCAAGAGTTTGAAAATGAAAGACAAAGAAAATGTTGCATCCTATTTCCTTTGTGAGGATGAAATTGTCAACACCATCATAGGACTTGGTGAGAAGGTTGAAAAACTAATGATTGTGAAAAATGTGCTAAGGTCTCTACCCTTAAGATTTGATTCCAAGGTCTCTGCCATTGAAGAAATGAAGGATCTCGAGAAACTGATAATGTATGAGATGCATGGCATTCTCATTGCATATGAGATGAGGACAGAAAAATAAAATCCAACGCAGAAGGAAGCAACTTTCAAAGAATCAAAGAAGACAAAGGGACACAAATTCTGTGATTGTTCCAGCCATGAATCAAATACATAAGAAGCACTATTTGTGAGAAAGATAAAAATAGGATCTGGAAAATACAAAGGTAAGCTACCCTTCAAATTTTTTAATTGTGGTAGAGTATGACATTTTGTTACTAAATGTCCATATGCAATGTAGTGTCCCCACTACATAACCCATAAAATTTTATCTAATACCATAATATTAAATGCATATAACAACACTATTTTAACATGAATACAATTTATTTATCATTCACAGAACAACATATAAATTTTTATAAACTCAGAGTTCATGCACACCAATAAAAATATATGAATTAAATGGATAAGCAAAGATAAAAACACTTATGTTTTAAAAACAAATGACCAACTAGATACAGGGGGTGGAAGTTCCTCCCAATCATACATTTACTGCTCCAAATCGCAGCAACAAATCACCCCCAATATGGGGCTATGATTCCACAAAAGAGGGTGTCTCTCTCACAACCCAATTCAATCCCACAACCAACTAGTTTTCTAATAGCTCTCCCAATCCTCCACTCTCTTCCCCTCAACCTATGCAACCCAAGGAATTGGAATCCCCCTTCATTGCACATAGTCCCTCAGGCCTTCCCTCTTGCCTCTAGGGCTTCAACAAAAGGTTTTCTAGGAATATCTAATGTTGGGGACTCGAGGGATGCTAGTTTCCCCAAGAAAATCAACAAAACAACCAGAAAACCAATAAAACAACCCATTGTTCAAGGAAAATTCACTCACACAGGAATCTCCCTCTCTACAGGCCTAAGAAACCATTTTCTCACGCAAAAATAACTCCAACAAGCTACCCACAAAACCTACTATGCAATCCCTCAATCTCTAATGCTCTCCACTCCCTTGCTTCTCCCAAAATATGCATGCAAAAATTTCCCACAATGACCACTCAAATTTCACTTTTACCCATGAGAGTTGAATCACATTCCCCAAGGTTAATTGTACTTATCCCCCATGCTCTCATAACTATGGGATGTGACTTTTCCCACCAACCCCTCTTACATGTGTTCAATGATTAGGCTCTCATACACTCAAAAGGAAATTAGAAAGGTTCACTTATAGTGATATTTTTAAGAAACTGGGTTGGAATTAATACCCATGGATAATTCCCCCCTTTGGACCCATTTCTTAGACATTCCTAGACATTCCCCTCTCTTGTGGAAACATATCCCCCAATTACTCTGTCTGTTTCCACCCGCAACCAATGCCACATTTATTTTATTATTTTGATCATATACAATGTTTACAAATTACATATTCGAGCCTGCGGCCATACACCATATTTAATTACACATTTCTAAAATGGGGGTTATAAATGGGGGTTGTTTTTGGATAAGTCCATAGGTGCGGACACTAACCAATTTCCCTAGATCCACCTAGATCTAGAACAAAGCAAGACAGGACATGACTCTTTCCCTAGATTTTAACCATTGAAATTAAATAGGAGGTAAGAAAAAATAACATACCGTATTATTGCTTCCTATGGTCTTTGTTGCTCCTTCTCCACTCCAGTTCTCTCGTGCAGCCAAGACCAAGACAACACAAACCAACCAAAGTGAAGATAGCACAATCTATTCAATAGTCAATATATGTATATGATCAAGGAATTATACAATAAAGTGGAAATAGCTTTATGGGAAAGGGACATGCCATTGTATTATATTAATGGAAAGTAAAGATTACAACCTGAGCCTTGATGTCACAAAATTCCTTTCGATGGCCCTTGGCTCCGACACACACATTTGCTCACTCTTTGCATGAAGAAGATCAAAACCCTTTTGATAACCTTGCTGGAGTCTCCAAGATGTTGTTCAAGCTTCAATCCTTCACACATTTCTTTCACCAATTCTCCAATGAATCTTGCTTAACCTTTTCCATGAGAATTCACTCAATATATAGGAGAGAATGAATTAGTTACTTGGATAAGAATGATCCCAAAATATCAGGGAATCCAGTACTAGGATAACGATTCGAATGCCAACCCATTCTTCTAGAAGATTCCCTTCTAGAATCTTCGAGAATTCATCTTTTTCCTTGCTTTAGGAAGAGTTTTCACCCTAGAAGTTCAACACAGTGCGAGAAGTTCACACCCTGGCTTAAGGCAGCCTGCGAGAATGGGTCATTCTCGCAGCCAAATATACTAGCAGCCTGCGAACTTGCTTCAAAAATGAGTTTTCTTGGAATAGATGAAAGTAACTTTTCTCAGGTAAAAATTCTTATGAAGAGCCTGAGTACACCATCATCAATACATCATCATGACGACCAAAATCATGGGTAACAAGGGTGTTACATTTCCCTCCCCCTAAAAATTGCACTGTCCTTGGTGCACAACACCATACTAGTATACATATACAAAATTTACATCATAATACTTGAAATGTTTGCAAGTTCAACTTTTGCAGCAATTCCAACCATCAATCTCTCGTTCCCCACAACCTGCATAACAAAAGGAAGTGCATCCCCTTCTCTGCACCATAGTCCCTCAAGTTGTACTACTTTCCTCCCAGGGATCTAACAAAGATCATAAAAGAACTCTCCACGATGTGGCTCCAGGAACTTGAGTTTCCAAAATGGAGTCTTGCATACTTATGTACATTCAATTTTCTTCAAATTTTCAAAAATTTGTGGGTACTCCTCTCGCATGGTATCCTTTTTCTCCCAAATGGAATATTCAGGACCATAGTAGGTCCATTGAACCTTTACCAAGCTGATGGATTTTTTCTAGATCACTTTGAATTTTCGGTCCAGGGTCCACACTGGTTCCACCTGAAAGTCCCCTTCATGCTCCGCCTGGATCACAATCCAATCAATCACATGGTTAGAATTAGACACATATTTATTTAATAATGAAACATGAAACACATTATGAATTCTAATGGATGAAATAAATGCAAGAATGTATGCAATTGGTCATGTATTCTCTAAAATGTCAAACTTCCCACAATATTTTGATGCCAACTTCCCAATCTTAGTGAGATCCTCTTAGCCTTTACTTTTAAAAACACATGCTCTCCCACTTTGAATTCCCTATATGTCCTATTTTTATCTATATAACTCTTTTGCATGTGCTATGAAACCTTTAAATTTTACCTAATCTTAACCATCTTCTCTTCCATTTACCTTAGCAATTATGGCCCAACAATCGCTCTATCTGTTGGGTTGTCCCAACTCACTGGCGTGTTTCATTTATTTCCATACAAATCTTCAAACAAGCTCATATTCAATTATGCATGATACCCATTATTGTAAGCAAACTCAACTAGATAAAGTTAGTCTTCCCACTTGGAAGTCTTATCCATTACATACATCCTCAACATATCTTCAATTATCCTGTTAGTCCTCTCTATCTTCCCATCCGACTATGGCTGATATGTTGTACTGAAATTAAGATTATCCCTAGATCCCATAAAATACCCATTAGAGAAGTTGGAAGTGAACTTGGGATCTGTATCTGACATTATTGTTGGATTACTGAGAGGGGGGGTGAATCAGTAATAGAGAAATTTAATCATTTTTAACCATATAATCCAAGTGTTATATCAATGTAGCATTATCATCCAATAACTATAGAGTAAATAAGCAAGGAACAAATGAACAATCATACACATACACAATACACCGGGGTTTTACGTGGAAACCCAAAGCAAGAGAAAACCACAAAATGTTTTTTCTTATATGTCTTGAAGAATTACATTCATTAGAAGCACCAACTTCCTTTGTTTTCCAGCTGCAACTGGAAGGAGGCTCCAACCCCCTAGTTTCTGAGGCTACAACCTAAGGGAAGCTCCAACTCCCCAATTCTCTGGCTACAACCAGAAGGAGGCTACAACCCCCTATGTTCTTCGGCTACAACTAGAAGGTGGCTACAACCACCTATCCTTTCCCCTTCCAAACGCTCTAACATATAAGTAGAATGATGGAACCACTGTCACACTATCACTGTGAGATATGCTATTGTAAACTTGTACCAATCAACCTATACCAATAACTTGAACCATGCATCAACCTATACCAACCAACCTATAATCAACTTGTACCATAAACAAGTGCATCAACCATGAAACAACCTATACCTCAACCTGTACCATGAACAAGTTCATCAACCATGCACCAAACCTATACAAATAACATGTCACGACAACCTGTCCAAACAACCTATCAAAACAACATGTCTCATCAATATTATCAACCAAATTATATCTACTCACCAAGATCAATCACCAAGACAACTCTCAAAGATGTTCATCAACCAAGCATAACACAACAACTCATAATCATCACCAAGATCAATATGTTCTTCTAATAATATACCAATACAAGTATGCTACATCATCCATAAACCATGTGTCAACAATACTACTAAAAAGTACCTCCAACCATGTACCAAGTATGTCCCAATCATGTATCAACTACTCATCAACTATGAGTCATCAAGATGTACCAACATCATCAACTATACGCCTCATGTATGTGCCAACTCATCAACTACTTGTCTCAACCATGTACCCAACATGTACCTCAACCAAAATCCCTCATCAATTTCATCATCCAAATATGATTTGTAACTTTTTAATAGACCTGCTGTATATGATCACATACCTGCAAACCTTCCTTAACTTTAACAACAAGAGACTAGCATTTTCATCAAACTTTTCTTTAGTCTCACATGACTAGTTTTGGATTAGTCAACAACCCTAACTTGAAATAGTAATAACTATGTACCTATAATGAATAAATATCTGAAAATGTTACAAAATGTTCTTCATTTTTTTTTATGCAATTCCTCTAGGTGTCACTACTTAGAACCTCTCAGAAAAGGAGTTATAGCAAAATGGCACACCTTGTTGAATTCTAGCTTATTCTAGAGAACGACCTTGTAGAGTGTGCCCTGCATGGAATATTTGTTGAATATATCTAAAAATATTTCAAAGCATACTAAAAACTGTACTATAACCAACACATTTGTTCTTACTGAATTGGGATCTGTTATGAAGAAGTTATGACGTTTTTACCCGAAACACTTGTTTTAGACTAGTTTCAGGACTAGCCACAAACCCTATTTGCCACATAGTGTAACTCCAAAAATACAATGACCCAGAAGATAAATTGTTTACCACATATACTTGGATATGTTTCCTCAATGGCATAGCGATTTCACAGTCTGAATCATTCTAGAAAACAATTTTTTACAAAAATGGTGAGATGACCTGTAAATAACATACCTTAGAAGGCATCATCAAAATAATTTATCCTCCCTTGAATTTCGCCCTTCTTTTCTTCACCTTCCCTCTAAAATTCGGCTTGGATATCCCTTGGTTACATCAGTCACCTATATATATTCAATATGCTCAAGTGTGATATAAAATGAGAGAGCCTTGCCTCTTATTTATACTCTCCATATTCTAGGTCACTTAACCCATTTCTAGGTTACTTAACCTATTTCTAGGTCACTTAACCCATTAATAGATCACTTAACCTATTTTCCTCATTTTTATGGTTAACCACTTTCCATAATTAGAAAGTTCTCCATTACTCTATCATTTAAATATTCCTCCTTGACTTTGTCACCTCACTTTATCATNTTTGATTTTGTCACTTCACTTTATTATTTAAATAATCCTTCTTGACTTTGTCACTTTACTTTATCATTTAAATAATAATTTCTTCTTTGCAATCTCTTTGACTTCTTTGACCTTTTGGGGTTTCAAGCCAACATATGAGGGTTCTCCAACTTCGTAAGGCCATAACTCTCAAACCGTGAGGAGTTATGTGACGTTCCACATACCGCCAGAAATGGCATGACAAGCAATATCCATGTAGAATAGTCTTACCTGCACATATATCAAAACTCATACCATTATCCATCAGACAAACTTGGGTCCATTACTGAAACCTGGGTTCTCCAACTTCTCATGGCCATAACTCTCTAACCGTGAGGAGTTATGTGAAGTTCCACATACCACCAGAAATGGAATGACATGTACTATCCATATAGAATAGTCTTACCTTAAAATATATTAAAACTCATACCATTATACATGAAAAAACCTTGGGTCCATTACCCAAACCTTTGTGCTACCAGACTTTCTCCAAGGGTTGACATCAATCAATAAGGGTTGAAATCAATAAATAAGGGTTTAAATCAATATAAAATATCACTCTCCAATGGTTGACATCAATGAAAACCAACAATCCATACCAACTATCCATCAACCTAAGCCAATTGTCTGACAATCTCCCCCTTTGGCATTGATGGCAACACTAACATTGATGGCAACACTAACATTGATGGCAACACTTAGTCATGATAAAATTCATGCTTATACTCCTCATCAATGTTTCTATCTCACCCCCTTTTACATCAATGGAAAAGGGTATCTCCCTTTGGGGTTGCTCCCCCTGTCCACGTGCCTTTGATTTTTTTTGTGTTTATAAGCCTCTAATTACTCTCTCTCCCTTCATATGAATAATATATCCCACTTTGACAAAGGGTATCAATCTGAAGTCATATCATTTATTATTCCTTTGTGACAATCGGTCCCCTTGGAAACATGCCTTTATGCTCTCTCTCCAAGCATTTACCTTTGCATATGATAAATCTATCCCCCTTTGTCCTATTTATGGTGCTTCCTCATGTACATCTAAGACATATAAGATAAGCATTCAAAAAAATTCATTTTGGAGTTTAAATTACTCCTAGTCTCTGGCGAAGATACTCAAGGGCTTCCCGTGGAAGCGATTTTGTAAAGATGTATGCCACTTGTTCTTTTGTTCCCACATATTCGACTCTGATGTTCTTTTCTACAACTTGTTCCCATAAAAATTGATACTTGATTGGAATGTGATTTGTCTTGGAGTGCATCATCGGGTTCTTTGAGATATTTATGGCACTTGTATTATTAATAGATTGGAATGGGTTCATCATACTGTATATCTGTCAAAGTTTGTTTCATCCATAGAACCTATGTACAACATGATGTTGCTTGAATATACTTGGCCTCGGCTGTAGATAAGGATATTGATGATTGTTTCTTTCTTAGCCAAGATACTAAACACTCACCCAAGTATAATTCTACTCCATTGGTGCTTTGTTTGTCATCAATGCAACCTATCCAATCCGCATCTGTGTAGGCAATAAGTGATAGATCCTTTCCTTTTGGATACCATAATCCAAACTCTTATGTTCCTTTGAGATATCTGAAAATCCTCTTCACTGCTAATACATGTGATTCCTTTGATGTTGCTTGAAATCATGCCACCTGTCCAACTTCCTACATTACATATGGTCTAGATGTTGTCACATATAGTAGGCTACCAATCATTGACCTGTATTTCCTCTGATCTATAGACTTTGAATCATCATATTTGCTCAACTTGCAACTGGTTTTCATGGGAGTGATAACTGGTTTGAAATCTTCCTTTCCAAAACTCTTTAGCATTTCTCTGATATACTTGGTTTGAGAAATAAAAATCCTTGGTTGCTTTGATGTATCTGAATACCCAGAAAGAAGGATCGTTCTCCAAGTAATGACATTTCAAATTCATTCTGCATATCCTTTACAAATTTCTGGCTAAACCTGTCATTAGCACTTCCAAAAACAATATCATCAACATAAATTTCAATTAATAAAATACTACCTTGAGTTACCTTGATGTAGAGGTTGTTGTCTGTGATTCCTTTCAATAGTTCGTAGGGAGTTTTTTCATTGTTGTTTTTTACCATTACTCTGTTTTGAATGTGAACTGTTGTATGCACTTCATGTGTCAAAAAAATATCTGTGAATTTGGAATTCATTAGCATTGTTCAAGCCATTTCCTCTGTAATTATCATCCATTATGATAATGTTCTTTTGTCTTTGAACCACTCTTTGAACCAATCTATGAATCCATGCTCTTGTCCATACTATCCAAGAATATACTTGCGCAACTTTCCATAATGTTGACCCATTTATCACTATACTATCATGAAGTTTTGATTAATCCATCAAATTGTACTTCTGCTAATTGTCTGCTCTGGATCTGTCTTCTCAAACTTTGCAAGTTGGTCAAAGGATGGTTCTTTGGTCTGTCACAGCTATCGTATAGACTCCCCCTGTCTAATATTCATATTACCTGGGAGTATCTAAGCCGGATGGCTCAGAACAATTCCTACTCTGATGTGTATTCATCATCATCTTCATTGGTAGATTCATTATCTCTCTGAGCTCTGACTTCTTTCTTTCTGTCTGTGGATTCATATTTCACTACAATGCCTGAAATTAAAATCTCTTGAAATTGTTCCTTATTTACCTGTCCTTCCTTTCTTCAATTACTTTCCAAATATTTCTGTATCTGACATCTTTCTTTTTCTCTGTAGAATTTTCTTCATCTCATTTTATTTCCAATCTTGCGATCTCTGGTACCCGATCTTTGTTCACATGTTCTTCTTGTTTTCTTATCCATACTTTCTTATATCTGATATCGATATTCTCTTTCA
>JASDQU011505867.1:13299-23656 GCA_032191745.1 Picea mariana | reverse complement strand
GATGGTCTTCTTGAAGATGTATCTTCAATAGTTTTCTTAGATTCTGGTTGGCCGTGATTCCTTCCTTTGAGTACTTCTGCATAAATCTTTCTATTTTCTTCATTCTTCTTTTCTAGCAACATAGAGTGATTCTCTTCATTCTCTACAACTGATGTGGATGTTTTTGTCTCTTCAACGTTCTTGTTGAGCTTGATGCTTTTGACTCTTAGTGTGACAACTTGTTCTTCAAGATTCTCAACCTCTTCTTCTTTCTTCATTATCTGAGACTTCATGACCTCTTCTATTATCTTTGCTTCTTTAAGTTGGATTTTCAATGTAATTATTTCTTCTTCCAGTCTTCTCTCTTCTTGACAAAAATCTTCCTCAAGTTGTTTTAAGTCATTGGTTCTTTCCTTGAGATGATCCATCAGTATGTTTTCTCTCTTTGTTGCTTCTTCCTTTTGTGCTGCTATGTTGGCTTCTAAACATTTCTTTTGATATTATAGAGTTTATTCAATTCTTCTAGCCTCTTCTAGTTGAGCTCTTAAATTCTTTATGACCTGTTGATCTCTTTTGGAACCTTGAACACATTCCTTTTGCATCATCAATTCTTTCTTGGATGACTTGTTTTCTTCTCTTTATTTCCTTAGATATTTAATTGCACCGATCAATTTTTCTTTGTAATCAACTTCTGCTCCTTCATACTCTTCCTCTTTTGAATCTGTCTGACATGATGAGCATATTTGTTCTTGTTATGTATCTGCATCTTCTTTGGCATTTTCTGAATCTGCGTTGGGTGAACAATATATGTCATGTAACTTATCCCAAATTTCTTTGGCTGATGAACATTTACCAACCTTTTCTCTTACCGGATTAGGTAATCCTTCCCAGATGAAATCCATTGTTAAATTTTTATTCTTCTTCAATTCCTTCTTGGTTGCAGTACTTGCCCTTTTTGAACTATCATATCCTGTAACAACTGATAGCCAAATATAATGGCCCTGTGCCTGTAAAAATATTTATGTCCTTCTGCTCCACATCTCATACTTAAAACCATTCTGACCATTAAACATTGGTACTCCATTCTCAAAATAATTCATGATATCCTTCCAGTGGTTAAACTGTTTACTAAAGGAACCTCACTTTGATACCAATTGTTGGATTACTGAGAGGGGGGGTGAATTAGTAATAAATAAATTTAATACTTTTTAACCATATAATCTAATTGTTATATCAATGTAGCATTATCATCCAATAATTGCAGATTAAATAAGCAATGAACAAATGAAAAATCATACACATACACAGTACACCAGTGTTTTACATGGAAACCCAAAGCGGGACAAAACCATAGAATGTTTTTTATTATATGTCTTGAAGAATTACATTCATTGGAAGCACCAACTTCATTTGTTTTCCAATTGCAACTAGAAGGAGGCTCCAACCCCCTACTTTCTCAAGATACAAGCTGAGGGAATCTCCAACTCCCCAATTCTCTGGCTACAACCAGAAGGAAGCTATAACCCCCTATGTTCTCCGGCTACAATCGGAAGGTGGCTACAACAACCTGTCCTTGCCCCGTCCAACCTCCCTAACGTATAAGTAGAATGATGGAACCATTGTCACACTATCACTGTGAGATATACTGCTATAAATCTGTACCAAACAATCTATACCAATAACCTGAACCATGCATCAACCTGTACCTCAACCTGTAATCAACATGTACCATAAACAAGTGCATCAACCATGAACCAACCTGTACCAACCAACCTATAATCAACATGTACCATAAACAAGTGCATCAACCATGCAACAACCTGTACCTCAACCAGTACCATGAAAAAGTGCATCAACTATGCACCAAACCTGTACAAATAACATGTCACAACAACCTGTCCAAACAACCTATCTCATCAATATTATCAACCAAATTAGATCTACTCACCAAGATTAGTCACCAAGACAACTCTCAAAGATGTGCATCAACCAAGAATAACACAACAACTCATAAAAATCACCAAGATCAATATGTGCTTCTAATAATATACCAATACAAGTATGTTACATCATCCATAAAACATGTGTCAACAATAATTCTAACAAGTACCTCCAACTATGTAACAAGTATGTACCAATCATGTATCAACTACTCATCAAATATGACTCATCAAGATGTACCATCATCATCAACTATACACCTCATGTATGTGCCAACTCATCAACTACTTGTCTCAACCATGTACCCAACATATACCTCAACCAAAATCCCTCATCAATTTCATCATCCAAATATGATTTGAAAATTAGTAATAGACCTGTTGTATATGATCACATACCTTTAAACCTTCCTTAACTTTAACAACAAGAGACTAGCATTTTCATCAAACTTTGTTTTAGTCTCACATGACTAGTTTTGAATTAGTCAAGAACCCTAACTTGAAATAATCGTAACTATGTACCTGTAATGAATAAAGATATGAAAATGATACATAATGTTCTTCAGTGTGTTTTATGCAATTCCTCCAGGTTTCACTACTTAGAACCTCTCAGAAAATGAGTTATAGAAAAAAATGGAATACCTTGTTGAATTATAGCTTATTCTAGAGAGCAACCTTGTAGAGAGTGATCCACACAAAATATTTGTTGAATATATCTGAAAATGTTACAAAAAATACTACATATTGTACTATAACCAACAAATTTGTTCTTAATGAATTGGGATCTTTTATGAATAAGTTATGACGGTTTTACCCGAAACACCTGTTTTAGACTAGTTTCGGGACTAGCCACAAACCCTATTTTCCACGAAGTGTAACTCCAAAAATAAAACGACCCACAAGCTGAATTTTATACCACGGATACTTGGAAATGTTTCCTCAATGCAATAGCAATTTTACGATTTGAATCATTCTATAAAAAAAGTTATTGTGAAAATGGTGAGATGACCTGTAAATAACATACCTTAGAAGGCATCATCAAAATAATTTATCCTCCCTTGAATTCCGACTTTCTTTTCTTCACCTTCCCTCTAAAATTTGGCTTAGATATCCCTTTATTATCTCAGTCACCTATAGATATTCAATACAAGTGTGATATAAAATGAGAGAGATTTGCCTCTTATTTGTATTCTCCATCTTCTGGGTCACTTAACCTATTTCTAGGTCACTTAACCCATTTCTAGGTCACTTAACCCATTTATAGGTCACTTAACCTATTTTCCTCATTTNTATCATTTAAATGTTCCTCCTTGACTTTGTCGCCTTACTTTATCATTTAAATAATCTTCTTTGATTTTGTCACTTCACTTTATTATTTAAATAATCCTTCTTGACTTTTTCACTTTACTTTATCATTTAAATAATAATTTCTTCTTTGCGGGTTCTTTGACTTCTTTGACCTTTTGGGGCTTCAAGCCAACATATGAGGGTCCTCCAACTTCGTAAGGCCATAACTTTCAAATCGTGAGGAGTTATGTGACGTTCCACATACCACCAGAAATGGCATGACATCTACTATCCATATAAAACAGTCTTACCTATAAATATATCAAAATGCATACCATTATCCATCAAACAAACTTGGGTCCATTACCCAAACCTGGGTTCTCCAACTTCTCATGGCCATAAATCTCTAATTGTGAGGAGTTATGTGACGTTCCACATACCACCGGAAATGGAATGACATGTACTATCCATATAGAACATTATTACATTAAAATATATTAAAAATCATACCATTATACATGAAACAACCTTGGGTCCATTGCCCAAACCTTTGTGCTATTGGAATTCACTACCAGACTTTCTCCAAGGGTTGACATCAATCAATAAAGGTTGAAATCAATACACAATATCACTCTCCAATGGTTGACATCAATGACAACCAACAATCCATACCAACTATCCATCAACCTAAGCCAATTGTCTGACAACTATTGCCTTGGGCATACCATGTAGCCTATAAATTTCCTTCATGTAAATCTTTGCAATGTTGGCTTCCTTGTGAGTTGTCTTCACTGGAATAAAGTGTGCGTCCTTTGCAAGCTTTTCCACCACTTCCATGATGTAATCATGTTGACTTATTTTTCTTGGTAACTTGGTGATAAAATATATTATAACTACCTCTTATTTCCATTCAGGAATGAGCAATGGTTGTAACAATCCCATTGGATGCCTTTGCTCAATATTCACTTTCTGATATTCCATGCACCTGGCTATGTAATCAGCCACATCCTTCTTCATTCCCAGCCATAAATGCTATTTTATCACTACTACAATTGTCTTATGATACCCCAGATGTCCAGCATATGGTACATTGTCCATATAATTTAACACTAAACTTCTCAAATCTCAAGCATTAGAAACATAAGCATTGTCCCTGAACAACAGGATTCCATCCTCTCCCAACCTATACTCTTTAAACTTCAATGGTACATTTTCTTGCTACAATCCTTCTGTAACTTGTGCATAATGTTGATCTTATGTTTTCGCTTCCAAAATTCTACTTTTTAAATCAGAATGATGGTTGCAACACTCATTTCATGCACCCTCATGCCAATTTCATTAACCACTTTATTCTCTTTTCCTTTGATATGCTTGATGTCAAAGTCATATTCACTAAAAAATTCTAGCAATCTAGTTTTCCTAGCATTTAGTGTTGGCTGATAAAACAAGTGTTTCAAACTATTATGATCTTTCTTCATCTCAAACTTTCTTCCCATGAGACAATGCCTCCACATTTTTAAGGCGTGAACTATGGCTTCTAACTCTAAATCATGGGTAACATAATTTAATTCATGCTCCTTCAACTTCCTTGACTCATAGCATATGAGATGCCCATTCTGTACAAGGACTCCACCAAGTCCTTCCTTGCATGCATGTGTGCACACAATGAAATGTTCATCCATACCTGCAAAATTTAGAATAGGTGCACTGATCAATAATTCCTTTAAGTGTTGGAAACTCTCTTCACACTTAGCAGTACATTCAAACTTTGTTCCCTTATTTTGCAACAAAGTGATTTGATTTTCCACTTTGGAGAAACCTGCAAAGAATATCCTATAATATCTAGCTAATCTCATAAAGGATATCACTTCCGAAACATTCTTTAGCACTGAACAAATTTTAATTGCTTCAATACTTTCAGGGTCCACCGCTATGCGTTCTTTGAGAGGATGTGGCCAAAATAATGAATTTTCCTTGAATATAAAGTTCACTTTCTTATCTTGGCATATAATTGGTTCTCTCTTAGCACTTGTAGAACCATCCTTAAATGTTTATCATGCTCCTCCTCTTTCTTGGAATAGATAATAATATCATCCAAGAAGAAAATGACGAATTTCTCCAGGTAAAATATTTGAACACTCCATTAGACACATCAAGGTAGATGGTTCATTTTTCAAGACAAATGATACCACCACAAACTCATAATGGTCTTACCTTGTTCGAAATGGTGTCTTGCTGGTGTCTTCTTCTCTAATTCTCACTTGACAGTAACCTGACCTTAGGTCAATCTTGGAAAATATGCTTGCTCCTTTTAGCTGATTGAAAATATCATCAGTCTGCGGTAGAGGGCACCTGTTCTTTACCATTACCTTATTAAGTTGTATGAAGTCAATATACAACCTCAAAGTTCGATCCTTTTTCTTCACAAAGAGCATCAGGGAACCCCAAGGTGAGACACTTGGGTGTATGTACCCCTTCTTCAATAGTTATTCCAACTACATATGTAATTCTTTCAGATCTGGTGTGCTCATTCTATAGATATTTTTGGACACCAGGGAAACTCTAGGCATTAAGTCAATAAAGAAATGAATATCTCTCTTTGGTGGTAATCCTACGTGATTCCTAACAACTCCCTAAAGACATATTCATACTCCTTTAGTATTGGATAGTCTTAGATACTTGGCTCCTTATCTTTTGCTGGCTCTTCCATATGTGTCACATATATTTTGCATCCTTTCCCAAAAATTATTTTCAGCTGCAATGCTGAAAACTCTTTGACAAATATAGGTATTGGAATACTTTGCACCATCCTTTAATTCCTTTCATCATAAGGGAATGTGAAATATTTGTTGTAGCAATCTAGGACAACACGATGCTTGTCTATCCAATCCATACCAATTAATAAATCACATGACCCAAGTGATATGATGTTTAAATATACCTTAGTGTTAGATCCATTCATGCTAATTGAACAATCATTTTCAAGTTAATTGATTTTCCTCTTGGTTCTAGTCGCTATCTAAACCACCCAAGACTTTTCATGCTTACATCCCTTCAATTCAAACCTTTCAACCATTTTTGGATCCATATATCTATGACTATCTCCAAAATCAATCAAAATATCTATGGAATGATTATCAATCTTACCTTCTACCTCAATCATGTAAGATTGGTAGCCTTCTTTTTTGTTGTCCAATGATGCATAAATCCTTAGCCTGCTCCTGCCCACATTTTCCATTGTATCAACTTCGTGAACATTATGCATAGTCCTCATCCTATCTCCCTTTTGAGGGAAATCCTTATACAAGTGATCTCCTTTGCATCCCCAACACTTTATAGGATGTTGCCTTGGCCTTTTCCCCAAGGAATGTGTTATTTTATGTTCACCTTGTGTTGATTTTCCTTAATAGTATGCTTGAGAGTTGTTCCTAATGAAAGGCAACTTCAATACTTTCTTTCTCTGATCCATCTTTCCTTTCTTTTTTGTCATCCCAAGCCTTTTGGAAAGTTGGACTTCCTCTGATCTCTTCATAAAGATTATTTTCTCTCTTTATGGCCTCCTCCAAAGTCCCGAGGTTATCATATTGTATCTTGTCACTATAGAAGGAGGGTAACCCACTTAGAAACCTTTGTATTTGACCTTCTCATCATCTATGAATCCAACATACTTCAAAAACTCAAAGAACCTCTTCTCGTATTCATCCATAGTCATGCTACCAAGCTTGAGTTCAAAGAACTCTTTCGTATTATTCTCATAATAATTGTTTGACAAGTTTTGTTGCTGAAAATATATCTTGAATCGATTCCATGAAATTGTCTTTTCATCAATGTGCTTGACCTGCTTGAGTTGATCCCACCACATATATTCTTTTCCTTGAATATCGTAGAATGTAATCCTAGAATCTAAATGTGATGGATAATCATGCAACTAGAAATATTTTCTCATGCCCAGTAACTAGGATTCAACATCTTCTACCATCCTATTCTCTCAGTCAAATGATGGTGGATTTATTTTCCTGAGCTCCCCTTGCAAAATATTTTCCTTAGGACTCCTTCTCTAATTTTTGACAGAGGACATGCTGGGACTGCTCTTTGACCTTGAATGTGCATGTGCCATTTTGGTAGAGTGTCCCAGTAAATGAAAATGATGATGTCTACTCATACTCCTTGACTACCTAGATCCCCCATGGTCATGAGATTTGGATGTTGTTGCTTTCCTTGCACTAGATGCTTACTTTGTGCCAGAATATTTATTCACTTTATTTTGCAACATATTCAGATTATGTAGTATCTCTTCATGATCCTTCATCATCCTTTCATTTTCTGCTCTGTAGCTCTTCACTTCCTTCTACAGGCTTCACATAGTCTCAACCAACTCTACTGGCTCCACTTTACTTCTATGCCCATTAGACTCGGTCTCTGCATTCCCCATACTGACATGTAGACCTCATATCTCATTCTCATGGCTGTAAGAACCTTGAGCATAATCCATATATCTAGTCCTTATATAGTGACCAGATATGTGGTCTGTACCTCTAAGTCTAAAAGTAATGTGCATGTAACAATTATTTGTTAGAGCTAAGCATATTATACAATTGTCATGAATTTAAGATACATACCCCTTTTTCTTGGATTTTCAAAGGAACATTGCTAAACAAATACAAACTATGAACTTTCAAACATATCCCCTTATGAATTATCTTTATTATGGCAATACCCATGCATCAATCTGATTTATGAACTGAGAGTTATGCATTTATGAAATCAACATTTTTACTTATTTTTGCACCTATTTTTAATAGTGCCAAAAATCTCAGGCGCTAACTTTTCTTGTTGTAGAAGAAAATATGGTGAGAATCATAATTGTTTTTAGATCGGTCACTGATAGAATTCATGATTTTAATACACAACAACTCTCACATTTGTAATCTAACACTCCAACTGACTTCTGCATCAATCTATATTTGTCAATTTTGTCCTTTTGAATTTCTTCCAGACTTAAAATTTTTGGACAAAAATGACTATCTCCCAGATGGAACAAAACTGGAAAAAATACCCTCAAGACAAAGTTGTCTGGATTGATGATTAAACAAAAAGTTGAGTAAATAAATTTTTTTGGAAAAATGATCTAGGGTCCCTTTTCTTGCATCGAGGTTTTCAAAAATCCCCCTAATGCACCCGTAAATAGTGGGTTTTTCCCTATTTTAGCATCTCCACTCCACACCCCTTTGAACTTTACCGAGAGTCCAAATGGGAATATTCATGCCTTCTTTTTGAGATATCTATAAAATTATCACCCTTATCTATGCTCTGGTTACCAATCATGACCCACACCTTCAAAAGTCACTATTTCATATTTTTTGAAAAATGGAAGCAAAATTAGCAAGTGGGCTTCACTGGCATTCTTGTATCCCTCATCATTGTGGATAGACACCTAAAATTTAATCCAAAACTGAGTTGAAATGCTCTTGTTATGCCCAAAACTAGTTTTCTCCTTCCCTTTTCCTCTTCTTCTTCCTTCCTCTCTTTCTCTCTTCTCTCTTTTCTTCTTCTTCTCTTATTTCACCTTTATCGACGATCAAAAGAAAATTTTTGTCGATGTATCAATGTCAGGATCACTTTCCCTCACTGGTGTATCGACACACAATTTATTTCCTCACTAATGTATCAATGCATGATTCATCATCAGTTGATACATGTTGTATCGTTGACTTTTCCCCTTTATTGCCAATGTATCAATGAAACATTGTTTCTCTCCTATGTATCAGTGGTGAAATACTTTGTTTCACTGGTGTATCGGTGATGAAAACATTTTTATCACCGACGAAAAATGTTTTATCACTGGTATATTAACGACGAAAAATTCTTACTCGTCAATGAATTCTCTTCCTTCGTCGACAACTTAACTTCTTTCCACATTGGTGTATTGACGAAGATCTTCATTCTTCATCGATACATAATGTATCGATGATGAAAAATTATTTCCCTCCAATGTTGCAGTGGAAATTTCTCTTTCTTCATCGAAACTTATTTTCGACGATTTCCTAAGTTCTCCCTCATCAATGTATCAATGATGAAAACGTGTTCTTTGTTGATACATACTGTATCGGTGGCCCCAACATTTTGACACTTAACCAAAATTCACGATTTTTCAGGTTCGCGACTGTCGTGAAAATGCCTGAATTGGCCCTTTGAGCCAAATTTAATTGACTTAGGGGCCAAATCAACACTACACAAAAGAAAAACAATGTACAAAAACTTAGACTTAGGGCCTTGACCCCAAATTTGCATGGATGGGAAAAACATTTTTTTACCTAAAAACTACACGTAAATTTTAGTTTGGTTGTTGTAGCAAACCCATACAATCTTGGTGTTGAAACTGGAGCTCTAATACCAATCTGTAGTGTCCCCACTACATAACCCATAATTTGTTTTTTGATACCATAATATTAAACACATCTAACAACACTATTTAAACATGAATGCAATTCATTTATCATTCACATAACAACATATAAATTGATATAAACTCAAATTTCATGCACAACAATAAAAACCCATGAATTAAATTGATAAACAAATATAAAATCACTTATATTTTAACAAAAAAATGATCAATTGACTATAGGGAACAAACGTTCCTCCCAACATTTGATTTATTTCTCCAAATCTCAACAACAAATCACCCCTGAGTTGGGGCTATGATTCCACAAAAGAGGGTGTCTCTCTCACAACCCAATTCACTTCCACAACCAACTAGTTTTCTAACAACTCTCCCAATCCTCCAACTCTCTTCCCCTCAACCTATGCAACCTAGGGAATTGGGATCCCCTTTCACTGCACATAGTCCCTAAGGCCTTCCCTCTTCCCTCCAGGGATCCAACACAAGGTTGGATAGGAATCTCTAATGTTGGGGACTCCAAGGATGTTATTTTCCCCAAGAAAAATACCAAAATATCCCACCGTTCAAGAGAAATTCACTCACACAAAAGTCTCCCTCTCTACAAGCCTAATGTTAAGAACCAAATATCAATATAACATAGAAAATCCTCAGAAAAAGTACTCAACGCCTTGAAAAAGAGATAATTTCAGATAATAAGCCTCTTCGAGGGGGCAACCTCCTTTTACCCCACTTAAATGTTCAAGTACAA
>JASDQU011505867.1:0-13199 GCA_032191745.1 Picea mariana | reverse complement strand
CTGAAGATAGTCTTTGTTCCAAGAAGTATTTAAGACTATCATGATCTATTTTGACCTTGAAGTGCCTACCTATTAGGTAAGGACGCCATTTCTTCAATGCATGTAGTATTTCCATCATTTCTTTCTCATAAATGGGTTTGTGTAAGTCCTTTCCCAAGTTTCATCCCTTTTGGGTATGAAAGTTTCTTTTATGTACTTCTATGATAATTTTTCTCTGCAATGCCATAGGTCTGATCAAAATTGGATGTGCCAAGTGGAATTTATGGTAACTTCCCCACAACTTGCTGATTTTTGGACTTTCCAGGAGATCTCACTTATATAGTGTGCCCCGCACAAAATAATTGATATAAAATTCTGAAACTTGCACCAGAAATACTACAGACTTTCCATGATCCAATGAAACCAGTCCCATGCAATTTGGATACTCTAGGAAGAAGTTATGATTGTTTTACTTGGAACACCTTCTTGAGAATAGTCAATAGGACTAGTTAGATACCCTATCTTACACAAGGTGTATCTACAAATTTAAGATGACCCAGAAGTTGAAATTTTTACCATAGATACCTCACTAATTTCTATAAATATCCTTCAGAGTTCAAGGTTTGAAACATTACATTAAATTTTTTATAGCGAAAATTCCGCAATGACTCAGTTCAGGATGATTTCAGAACCCTATCTTGTACAGGTTGTATCTCTGAAATTATAAGGCCTCGGGAGCTGAATTTTGAACCCAACGTACCTTGATACGTATACTATATATATTCCAAGCTGTTCCCTCTGAAATATTGTAGAAAAAAATTTATAGCTAAAATTCCAAGGTGTCTCAGATGTAGTAGTGAAACCCCAAGACCTTGAGCTCTGATACCATATGTTAAGAACCAAATATCAATATAGCATAGAAAATCCTCAGAAAAAGTACTCAACACCTTGAAAAAGAGATAATTTCAGATAATAAGCCTCTTCGAGGGGGAAACCTCCTTTTACCCCACTTAAATGTTCAAGTACAATATGATTCAAAATGGAAATGTCTCCTTGGTATATATAGGAGACTAGGAGGTACAATTACAACTAATGGCCTAAAGCCAACATAAATAAAATAACATTACTAATATAATATGCCCCAATTAAGGGGTAATGAGCCAATATTAGGGCTTAACATGTCTTACATGTGTTTAATGATTGGGATCCCCTTTCACTGCACATAGTCCCTCAGGCCTTCCCTCTTCCCTCTGATCCAACACAATGTTGGATAGGAATCTCTAATGTTGGGGACTCCAAGGATTCTAGTTTCCCCAAGAAAAATACCAAAATATCCCACCATTCAAGAGAAATTCACTCACACAAAAGTCTCCCTCTCTACAGGCCTAAAAACCCACTTTCTCATGCAACAAAAAATCCAACAAGATACCCACAACACCTACTATGGATTCCCTAAAGCTCTAGTGCTCTCCACTCCCTTCCTGCTCCCAAAATCTGCATGCCAAAACTATCCACAATGGCCACTCAAATTTCTCTTTTACCCATGAGAGTTGAATCATATTCCCCAAAGTTGATTGTACTTACCCCCCATGTTGTCATAACTATGGGATGTGACTTTTCCCACCAACCCCTCTTACATGTGTTTAATGATTGTGCTCTCATACACTCAAAAGGAAATTAGAAAGGTTTACTCAAAGTAATATTTTTAGGAAATAGGGTTGGAATTAATACTCATAAATAATTCCCCCTTTTGGACCCATTTCTTAGAAATTCCTAGACATTCCCCTATCTTATGGAAAATTAGCCCCCAATTACTTTGTCTGTGTGCACTTGCAACTAGTGTCACCTTTATTTTATTATTTTGATCATATACAATCTTTACAAATTACATATTCAGGCCCATGGCCATGCATCACATTTAGTTGCACATCACTAAAACAAGGATTATAAATGAGGATGTTACATGCAAAAAAGGAAGACAATGATGATGATGTTAGTAATGATAAATAAGAATATAACAATAAAAACAAACCATGTAGACACAAAACATGAAAATATACTAAGAAGATGAGTTTCTACTCTAGAGAGGACAATATCTCATTTGGAGAAAGTGATGGATATGTTTCATAGCCATGAATAAAAAGTCTAATGATAAAGAAAATGAAGAAAACCAGAAAGAAAAATCAGATTCAGAAGAAGAATACATTTATGGGGAAGTGAATCCTGAAGAAGAACTCGTTAGTGCCTTAGAAGAAATAGATAGACTCAGGGGAAAGAATAAAAAGAAGAAAGAGAAATTGTAGAAATATTAAAAGAAGGATCATGATTTGGATGAAACATAAAAAACAAGTATCATCTTGAAGACTCAACCAGAAGAGATAAAAATTATAGAAGAAGTGGTGAGAAGCCAGTTGAAAGAAAAGGAAGAAAATTGCGAGAAGCTAGAAGTTGAAATAGTTTCCTTAAGAATCGAACTATAGAAACAATTGATCAATTGAATATAAGATTGAAGTTCAGAAAGAATACTAAAATATTAGATAATATTCTTAGTTCCCAAAGGTCACCATTCATCAATATAGGTCTTGGCTACGATTAAAAACAAAAGACCCCCAAGGGAGATGCAAGGACTAAGGTCACAAAGCATCAAAAAAGGAAAATGAATAAAATCTTAAAATATATGCCAATATTCTCAAAGGCTCCATAAACAATGAAAGTAGCATTAGGAAAGGAAATGATGACCAACAAAAATCTGATTCTTCTCACAAGAATGAGTTCAAAAGAGTTTTTCCATGAAGAAGACCTTTCACAACCCGATACCAAAATCTCTTTCTTGGATTTTTTTTCTTGAAATAATCTTGGTCATAAAGCAATAGATTGTGGAGCTTATGCAAGAAGTGATCTTGTGAGAGATAGAAATAGAGATTCTTATAAAACCTCAAAGGATAATTATACCAGAAGTTCTCATGGGTTTGTTAATAGAAACTACAATTCATTTTCTCCCCTACTTGATTACAATGTTGAATGTTGTAAGTGCAATAACTATGGACACATAGCACTTGATTGTTGAAGTAGCATAAAAAAGTCTCCTAAACAAAATAGGGAAGAAGATTCTCTTACCAAGAATATATAAAAATACACAAAGGTGTGGAAAAGGAAGCAAGAAGAATCGAAGAAGGAAAAACATGGACTTGCAATGTATACTCAAACAAAGGAAATAAATGGTACATTGATAGTGGATGTTCAAAACACATGATACGGGACCAGAACAAATTTCTCATCCTAAAGGAAGAAAAAGGAGGCAATGTTACCTTTGGGGATAATGCTTCTGCTAGGATAGTTGGAAAATTTAATGTTAGTATTAATGATCCAGGTGGATATCGGTGGCCACCCACCTTTTCCAATTGGCTCAAAACAATTTTCTGACAATTTTGGTAATTTACTATTTTTAGCAGTTTTTAACTTTTGGGGCCATTTTGAGGCCCTAAACAATGTTTTTTGGAAAATGGGGAGAAATATGGAAATTCCTTCGATATTTTCCCCAAAATGAATCTCCTCGATGATACTTTTCCAATGGGCTATCATGTGCCTAAAATGAAGATCGTATGCAAAAGTTACGACCCCAGGAAGTTAATGTACTAACTTACCCAAATGGGGCCCACATGACTTTTGGCGCTTCATCACTTAGGGTTAGGTTTTTGTATGTCTAGGGTTTTTGGCATTTCTGTTTATTGTAAAAATTCCTTCAGAAACTCATTGTAATCATATTCTTGAGAATGCGAGTAGCCATCACATCTCTTCTCAGAGATAAGCTACCACCATTATGGCGAGTCTTTCACTCTGTATTTTTACAGTCTTTGTACATTTATTTCATTAATAGAAATCATGTATTATTGTATATTTGTGTTTATAGTTTCATCTCTAATACATTTATGTTACATTATTGAATATCTGCGATATCTCTGTGCATTTCTTTATTATATCTTTGCTCTCATTTCATGCCGAAAATAATCTGGATCAATTAATAATGGAAAGACTAAAACATATAATGTCTTGTATGTTTAAGGGTAAAAACACAATATTCTAAGTGTCAACCAAATGTGTGATCAAGGTTACGACCTCACATTTCATTCTAAAGGATCCGAAATAAGGAAAGTAGGTTTAGGAAGATTAGTGGAAAATGCAAATAGAACCTCAAAAAATGTATTATAGGTTCTCGATGAAGAAAAATTTTGTATGGGAGTGATACCTCTCTCATATCATCAGTAAAGGGAAGCACAAGCTTAGGGGGAACATCTCTTTTCCATTGATTTCAAAGGGGTAGAAGTTGCAAACAGAGGAAGAATTGCAGACACAAGGAGAGTTGCAAACAAGGGAGTATTACAAAATTGACTAACGGTTGCCATCAATGACAAAGGGGGAGATTGTTGGAAATATTGGTTCATTGATTTCAAAGACATGGGGATACTACAAATGTCCAAGATGATAAAGATTGCAAGATGGATATTGTTGGAAATATTGTTTTTGGATTTTTTATGCTAAGTTTGTATACCCTATCTTTGAATCCATTTTGACTCTAAATTCCTAGACCGAATGGGAGCATAGGTTATATGGTTGGAAATATTATTCCAAGACCTTTCCAACAATATATGGAACTCCCTCTAATTACTTAGGAATGAGGAGATATTATTTTTTCTGTCAGACAATTCAACCATAAAGTTCATGTTGGCTTAGCCAGTCTTTACAGGTCGGCCCTAAAAGTGAGCACAAAAACACTATAAATATATCATAGATGTGCACATTTTAAGAGCATCCAAGCAAGAAGATCAAGTCTGATGTGTACAAGAGAAGTTGAAGATTATTCTTGGGGTCTAAAGGTGTGCAAGAGTAGTTTTCTTGGAGTTTTAAGGGTGCACTATAAAGGGCTAAGGTTTATGATGCTATAAAGTGCATTTTTTTGAGGTTGTGATGCTATAGTTTGGTATTATATTTTGGGAATGATTCTATGAGATTCACTAGGGAATGAAGGATCAATCTGACTAGGGTTTGAAGCTGTGTATGGGTTATGTTATCACATGTTTCTGCAATGGGGATGTTTTTGTCTTGGTTTTGGCCTCTAGGTGACAAAAGGTGAAAAAGGGGCTAAAAACCCACTAAATGGAAACTATCCTAAGTTCATCGGGGTTTACGTGACTGTTTGGTGCACTGAGCTAAGATGCACGTAGATCTAGGCAGATGAGATCTGTGCGCCCTAGATCGACGGTCATTGATCGTATCGGGGCCTCAACATGCACAGTCATTAAAAAATGTAGAGCAGGTCAGGGAATAAACCGTAGTTTTGCGGAGGTGCAATGTGTCATCCAGAGACACACATCGGGCCCAAAAGTGGGGAAGAATCAAACTGATTTTCACGGCCCCGATATGCGCATGTGCATATAATTTCCCTATATCGAGTCGACAAGTGGCCTCTTTGTCCCGTCGATAGCTATCCCCCACTCCATCTCTCTCCTCTGTCTATCACATCCCCTGCTCCCCTATAAATTTTTCTCCCTCACACCTGTCCTCCAGTCACCATCCCACCTGTCGCATCTCCCCTTCTCATCTCTTGCCACCTGTGCCACCTCCCACCACATCACCTACGTCCTCTTACACCTTAGATCTTGCTTGTGTGGTCCCCATGCTATCCTCAGTCTTTTCTTACCCATTCACAATCGACCCCCTGGCCATATCCCATCCGATATTCCATGCCAAGCGCACCAATTGCTTCGTCAACCACGTTTGTTGTCAAACTTTCCCGCAAGCATCCGGCTCAGATCCAGACGACAAAGTGCTAGTTTTGCCATGTCCTACAGGTGCATATTTGACTTGGGCCTTCCTCGATCCCGATGAAGCAGTTATTGAGGTTGGGTGGTGGCAGTTGAATATCGTTTCCACCATAAATGGAAATCCTAAGGAAGGAATGCCAGTTAGCCGACTCATCTGCAGGTTCATTCTGAAACACGATTGCGTCTGACCAAGGTTTACATATGACCAGAGACTACATGCACAGTCTGTCAGGAAACATGCAAACGCAATGCCTTCAATGCAACCACTTGATAATGCTTCTATGTTTTGGCTCTGAGTATATATGAGTCTTCTACATATTTTGTTAAGGTCGATGGTAGAGAAAAGCTCCCGGATTGTAAAGTTTTAATGAAGCTTTTGTTTTTTTGGATATGTATTTGTATTTGAGACTTCTCATTTAATGAAAGTCATCTTTCTTACTCTAGCTCATTTGCCTTTGTTACTGAAAGGATTCATGATGACTGATTCACATGGATTTTTATGACTATGTTATGATGGATGTTTGATCGTAATGTTGTTATAGTTTCTTTTAGTTCCACTGAAATTTGAATCTCAATAAGATATTGTGTTTAAATATTTCCCCTTTGGGTTGTTGGAAGACTGGATGTCCATAGAAGACTTCTTCTTTCTCCTCAAATGTCTTCCACCTACTCACCCTTGCTACAACTTACTGACTGAAGTTAGATTGAGACCTCACTTGCATGTGCATTCCAGCCTAGTTTCCTGAGTTAAAGTGATATAATATTGAGACTGCATCCATTATAACATATTTAAACTATCCACTATGACATAAAACTTATGGGTATTGGGCTTACCTCTGCCGCAATCCATAGGTGACTTCTGGTGATAAAATTTCTGGCGTCGATGTTGGGGACGAATTGAACATTTTCCCTGGGATTGAACGACAAATCTTACTGGTTATGAAGGTGCATCAGGACTTAGTACATCAAATATTGCAACTGTGCACCTGGAAACTCCATTGAGACAACTCCATTGTTTCAGTTGTGTCTTCCAGAGGTAGACACACGAGGTCCACTCCACAGCTTCCTTTAGAAACACCTAAAGCTAATCCAGAGAAAATTATCAGAAGACAAAGGATCCTTCAGGAGGGCACTTCTACTTCTGAACCAGGTGGTTCTGGTAATTTTCATTCTTCTCCTATAGCATCTCCAATATTTTATTCTCCAAGGCACAGGAGGTGCCTGCCATTCCCTTTATTAAGCCCCATATGCTTTATTAAGCCCCAAAACATCATCAGACATCTAGTGAAATCCCACTAAATCTGGGTCTATCTCCTAAACAAAGAACATGTCTTGAGAGCGGTCATGGAGAGGAATTTGGAGAGCTCTGGTGCAGGCCTTGAAGTCACCCAATAAGATGACCTCCCCAACACTGAGTACTGAATGATGCCAGCATACAAATCCAGGTATGGGCCCTCAACTGAATCACTGTGAATAGCGAACTTAGAAGAGGCTAGGAGGAAGTAGTAGACTGCAATGTAGATATCTCTAGGGAGAGTGGCTAAACCGCTAATCCAAATCCACATGAATCTGGCAAACTTGTTCGACGATACCAGAGAAACCAAACCCTAGAGGGAATCCCTGGTTAGACAAGCCATCGATCCTAAACCTTGTTTCTCACTTTCCTATTACACCATCTACTGGAGCTTTTAGAAATTTAAATTTTGGGAGTGTTCCTATTGATTTCCTCTCTCCTAGTTTCACTACTCCTCCTCCTGTTAAAGCTATTGGTTTTTCAAAAAGGAAAACCCATTTTCCCTCAAGCCCTGAGGCCTTTGTTCCAAATCCTCAGTTGTTTCCCTTTGTTCTCAGAAGCACATCCCCATTCTCCCCTTTCCAAACTCCATCCCCTCCCGGTTCTCCTTTTGTTCACACTCCAATGGCTAGAGCTAATCCCCCAAAAAATAGAATGGATGCTAGAGTAGCTGCCAGATATGCCCCTCTCATTTTTCCTCAGCCTCTTAATGCCCTCCCAGTCAGTGGCTACCTTAAGCAGCAGCCTAAGTTCACAGGGGAGGGAGATATCACTGCATAGGAGCACCTTGTAGCTTTTTATAGTTATGTTGATAACTATGTCATAGTAAATGAAGATGTGTAGATGAGGATTTTTTTCCACAGTCTTGATGGAGAAGCCAGAAAGTGGTTCAGGCCCCTGACCCCTAGATCCATTGATGGGATTGAGGCTTTAGATGATATATTTTTGAGACAATGGGGGGATAAAAAGCACTTCATGTATTATATCATAGATTTCGAGTCCCTAAAAAGAAAAGAGGGAGAGTCTGTCTCTGACTTCTCCAAAATATTCAACAAGATGTACAATAAGATCCCTACTGAGATAAAGCCTACTGAGGCCTATGTAAAAATTACCTATGCTAGTGCTTTTGATCCCAACTTATGCCTCCTATTAAGAGAGAGAAGAGCTACCTCCTTGGATCATATGCAAGATGCAGCCCTGGAAGTAGATTCTAATATATTGGCAGTGGACCAAATCAGGAATAAGGCTGATAGAGGAAGAGGAATATCTAAAGCCTCAACCTCCAGTTCCTCTTCCCCTCCCCCTCAAATGGATGAAGTAACCAAGTTACTAAAATCACTTTCAGCTAGAATGGAAAGGTTGGAATTAGAAGGGAAGTAGACATACATGAATCCTCAAAATGTTGATAACAGAGGCAACTTCAAGAGGATGAATAACAATGCCCCTCAGATTATGCAAAGAGAACCTCAGAACAGAGATAGGTGTGATTAGAAAGTCCAGACCCCTCTTCAAAATAACCTTGTCATAGATGAGGGTGGAGAAGAAGAAGACCTCGATCCAAAAATTCACTTTCTTGAAGATACATCCCCTTCTCCTCACTTAACTCAATCAGCATATGAGGAGTCTCTCATGGACAACCAATTAAACGAGTCGAGAAAAGAGGATAGGGCCAGTGATAGCCCAAATAGATACAACCTCGGGTCCAAAAAGAAAGGAGGAAAGCCTAATGTTCCTGAGTATCCTACTAGAGCAGAAAATCCTGCCAATGATGCAGCAAGCAGCAGCAAAGAGAAGAAAACACATAACCTCCCACCAGTAGTCAAAGGTCCCATTCCATAGGTAAGAGAAATTTTGAAGCCCCCCTCTAGGGATGATTTTAGGGGCTAAATTTCTCTCATGGGCTAATTTTCCATGCTTTTTCAAAAAAAAAGATTCTCTTTTCTCAAATTTATTAGCCCAAATTCTATAGAATAAAATTATCTCGACTTAAAAATAGCCCAAATTTTATAGAAGCTATATAAAATCCTTATAAAAATTTGAATATTTTTACAAAAATATCGCCAACATTTTATAGTTTGCATATTAAAGACTAGTAAGATTCGCCAAGGTTTCTGCATTTTGAGATAAATTACCATCCTTAAAATTATCCCTGCCCCCCTCCTATTTTAACTTTGAGCATGAAATTCAAAATATTAGGATTCATGTCCCCCTTTCAGAGCTGGTCAAACATGAGAACTTTAGGAGACCCCTATCTAAGTTTTTGCTTCCTGAACCCTCGAATCATCCCAGAGACTCAATCAATTTGTAAGACAAAAAGATAGAAGTCATCTTGGGTCCCATCGTAGAAGATAGAGATGGTTCATCCCCTCCCTTCTACACATCCCTGAACATACATGATAAGGTACTCCATAATTGTCTAATGGATTCATGAGCCTCTCATAATCTCATGCCTAAAACTGTCATGGAGGAACTAGGACTGGAAGCCACCAAAGCATACCATGACTTGTATTCTTTTGATTCAAGGAGGGTGCAGTGTCTTGGGGTCGTCAAAGATCTGGTTTTGACCTTGTTTCATATGCCCATGAAAAGTGTGTTCATGGATATTTTAGTGGCTAATGTTCCCCCAAAGTTTGGCATGTTATTGTCAAGATCTTGGATAAAAAGTCTTGGGGGAACATTGCAGATGGACCTCACATATGCTACTATTCTTGTGTTTGGGAGGGAACATAGAAGACTGTACAGAGAAGCTTATTTGGCCTACATTATTAGTGATGAAGAAGACCCCACTAATCAACCTATATTTTCCCTTGATACTGATTTGGGATCCATCTTATTGCAGCTCACTAATGTCCATGAACCTCCTCTTGAAATCAGAAAACGGTCCCTTAATCTCTGTGAAGATTCTCCTCTGATTACTTTTTTTTGGAAAATGTTCTTTGATGGAGCATCTTCTAGGGAGGGTGTTGGTTTTGGGGTGGTCCTTGTTTCACATGTTCAAGAAACTATATCTCTCTCATAGAAGTTAGAATTTGAAGCTACCAATAGTGTGGAAGAATATGAATCTCTTGTCTTGGGTTTGAGGGCTGCAAAAGATACGGGGATTAAAATGATAGCAGTGTTTGGAGATGTTGAGTTGATTGTCCAGCAAATCAGAAATATTTATCATTCCAAACAACCTGAACTCAGAAGTTACAGAAATGAAGTATGGGACCTCATTGACAGTTTTTTCTTGGCTTTCAACATTTCATTTATTCCAAGAGAAGAGAATGTCATGGCTGACTCTCTGGTTATTTCATCAAGCAATTTCAGATTTCCTCTTCCACCCAAGATCAGGTATGATTTAGAAGTGAAATTCAAGCCCTCTATACCTAACAATCTCAAGAATTGGAATTTGTTTGAGGATGATCTCGAAATCAAAAGATTCCTAGAAGTTGTGGATTGTTAGGACCATACAATGTACCTTTTTTATCACACTCTTTGCTACCTTTACACCCTTGTTTCACTCACATTTAAACTCACATTATCACTTTACCCTATATTTCCAAAGGTATATAACGTCTCTTCTCTTTACTATATGTTTAATCTGTTTTGCATATAATTTTACATTACTCTCGTACTTAACCATTGATCAGAAATGTATAAGTGTTGAAACAGTTCGAACTGCAGATTAGCATTGAGGTCTGTTGCTGAAACAGTTAAAGCACGCAACCCCTGTGGCTGAAACAACAACTCACACAGAAGAATATGCTACACTCTCTGTGGTCTACGATGCTAAAAATACAACTCACATAGAAGAAGCTGCTACACTCTCCGTGGTCAACAATGTTGAAACAACAACTCACACAGAAGAAGTTGTTACATAGTCCGTGGTCTACGATGCTGAAAAAGCAACACAAAACTGTTACATTGACCACAACAGCCGCACCTTGAGCTAGCATTAACCATCGTTGTTGCCTGAGACCAAGTTGTTGAAACAGTCAGAATGCAAATCCCATGGCTGAAACAGCCCGCTATTTGCGATGCTGAAACAACATACAACAACAATAACAAGAAGACAAATAAAGAAGTTGTTACTCCAACCGCAACAGCAACACCTCACTCAGCACTTGTAATAGCATTTTTTTGCGGGAGACTAGGATATCCTATTCTAGTTTAGAAAGTCGATCTGACTAAGAATAGGACTCAGATGTACACCTGTAATTTGTTGATCAAATTGTATCGAAGGGATTCTCCTCTTTAAATAAGAAGAAATCATCATTATAGAGGACCTTCTATTTTAGCTAAGAAATGATTTTACAAAGAAGGACGTGTTTTACTTTAGATTGTAATATGATACAGTTGACAAATGAATAAAAGACTGTTCTGAGAATTTCTCTCTAGTTCCTTTTGTTTCAAGGGAATCTTGTGAGAAGGGAGGGCCCACCTTCTTCACAAGATTCACCCATTAGCTTTATAGTGTGTTAGTGTTATTTCTATTTATGCCTTGACTAAATTCTGTTTTGCTGAAACACTACTTTACTGAACTCTGTTTTGATGAAACATTACTTTACTGAACTCTGTCTTGCTGAAACTCTGCTTTACTGGTTGTTAAATTGTTTTCATATGATTCATGCTTGGGTAACTATTAATCATTTTAGTTAGCAATCCTGTTTGGTGAATTTATGAAAGCTTGATAATCAGGGACAGGTGTTGAAGATTCCTGCTTATGGAATAGGGTCTTGTTCTCTGTTAGAGATAGTTAGCCTTCAGTGCATATAAATTATTTCAATTAGTAATGAGTTCATGAAAGTGTGCTAATTGGAAACAGGTGCTGAAGATTCCTGCTTGAGGAATAGGGTTTTGTTCTCTGTTAAGAGGTAGTTAGTCTTTAGTGTGTGTCAATCATTTCAATCAGCAATGAGTTCATAAAAGTGTGGTGATCGGAAATAGGTGTTGAATATTCCTGCTTGGGAATAGGGTCATGTTCTCTGGTTATAGAATAGTTGGTATTTCATTTTGCAGTGTCTTGAAGGATTTCTTTTCTAGTTTTTTGTTTCTTCAATGTAATCCAGGATTCTTTCGACAAATATTTCTTTAAACATTGAACTCTGCAATAGGTAGATTTCTTTCCTGTAATTCAAGTTAGAACTTTAGTTTGTTCAAGGCAAAGTATGATTAATATGTTTTTACTACAACTCTAGGTTTCTTTTGATATTGAGCATATATAGTGCGTGATTACCTTTGAAATAAACAGACTTCCCTGGGTTGACAATTTATGTAGCACTTGATTGTTTAGTTAAATAAGCAATTATAGTGACCAACATTTTGGCATCGTTGTCGGGGAAGGTAATTATAGATTTCAAAAGCACTTATGATTTTTCATATACAAAGATAGCATGAGAGGACACGGAGACCCCAAAGACACTGACCCTACAGGTGGCAGGGGCAAAGGAAGAGGAGGAAGAAAGACTTATATTGACGAGATTATATCAAAGTCTGAATCTGTTGCTCAATGACCAAACTCTCGTAAACCAAAATCCCAACCTTCATTTCAAGCAAACATCGAGACGAGGAAAGAATTTTGGAGTCCTGAGACAGTCAAGAAACCAGCAGAAAACATTGAGGACAGAGCAAGCACAGCAGGGGAGCAGACAGAGGAAAACATGGATGAGTACAATGAAGAATTTCATCATGAAGAACAGGCAAGTCCTGAAGGAGAGGTAAATGATGAAAACTCTTTTTCTACATTAGGATTTCCTATTGGTTATATTCCTAGAGGGGTATCCCCCATGAAGAACATTCCACTCTCAGCAGTACCTAAATTTCATGGTTTGTCTTCAAAGGATCCTGATGAATTCCTTTTTGAGTTTGATATATTATGCAGAAGTTATGATTACATTTCCAATGCTCAAAAATTAAAACTATTTCCAGCAACATTGAAAGGAAATGCACTAAGATGGTTCATCAGTCTTGGAGGCCATGTAATCACAACATGAGACCAAATGAAACAGAAATTCCTAAATAAATACCAGGACTATTGCCGAACAAGAGAAAAAATGGAGGAACTATTTAAGATGATGCAGAAAGAGGATGAAAATCTGGAGGACTTTGTAGAAAGGCTACAG
>JASDQU011505866.1:803-22502 GCA_032191745.1 Picea mariana | reverse complement strand
ACATAAATAGAGGTTGCAATGTGTCCCACATCGCTCTATCATTGCAATATGATGAAAATTTCCTTGCATTGCAATGTGATGCACATATCCTAACCTCACAATGTGACAAATACTTCCAAACATCGCAATGTGTTGAAATTAGTAATGTTGCAATCTACCAAACATCATCTTGTCGTAATGTGACGAACATAAAAAACCTTTTCAATGTGACGAACATATATGGATTTCACAATATGAGGAACATATACATACATCATAATGTGAGAAACATTTCCAAACATCGCAATGTGTCAAAAATATATGAATGTCGATAGGCATGTCTTCGCACAATGTCACACATCATATTATCATCGCAATGTGATGAACATTTCTTGATGTTGCCTGTGACACACTTATTCCAACGTCGCAATGTGAGAAAAATTTCCAAATGTCACACTGTGTTGAATATAGTAACGTTGCAATCTACTAAACATAGGAAAGTCACATTGTGATGAACACATAACATTGCAATGTGGATAGTAGTGCCGTAATGTGATGAGCATAAATACATGTCACAATGTAATGAACATACATACATGTCGCAATGTGGAAAACATTTCCTCACGTTGGAATGTGACACACTTATCCTGACGTCGCAATGTGACAAACACTTCCAAACGTTGCAATGTGTCGAACATAGTAAACTTGCAAACTACCAAATGTTGCAATGTCGCAATGTGATGAATATATATGAACTTTGCAAAGTGACAAATATTTCCAAATGTCATAATGTGTCGAACATATTAATGTTGCCATCTACCATGAATAGTGACATCACAATGTGACGAACATAGTAATAATGCAATCTACCAAACATTATAATGCCGCAATGCAACRAACATATATGGACATCAAATGTGGTGAACAATTACGAACATCACAATCTGATGAACATAGCCTTCTCATAGTAGTGTGACGAACATAAATCGGCTTTGTAATGGGACACATATAATGTGATAGACATTTCCAAACATCACAATGGGACAAACACAACCCATTGTTGCAATTTGATGTACACAACCCAATGTGTCGATGTGATAAACATTTTTTGATGTCCCAATGTGAGGAACATAACCCACTATTGAACTAAGACAAACCTATTCCAATTCCATATCATGAGAAACATAAAGCCTTCGTCTTAATTTGATGACCATAACCTTATTATTTCAAGTGATGAACGAAAGCTAATGTCAAAATGTGATGAACAAAACCTTATATTGACATGTGATGAAAAAAAGATGTTTTCACAATGTGATGAACACAAACTGATGTTGGCATGTGATGAACAAAATCCAATGTCGTAATTTGATGAACAAAACATGATCAACATTGCAATGCAGTAGTGCCATAGTAAACTATGGTAAACATAATCAACATGGACCACCATGATCATATCCACATGGTCAACGAAGGTTATCCATGGGATGTCCAACCATAATAAACTATGATCAACCATAGTCAACAATGGTGATGGTAAACCTCACTCAACCATGATGAAGGACAACCATGATCAACCATAGCCAACCTTTCATTCGCAAAGTCAACCAAGGTCTACCAAACTTAACCATGGTCATGGTCAACCATAGTCATTGTCAATTAAGGTATTGTTGTATAAATACTTAAATAATATATTTATTAAGGCATTAATACTTTAATAATATATTTATTAATGTATTATTACTTCAATAATGTATTATTAATTTATTAATGATTAAATATGTTACATTATACATTAATATATTGATACTTTATTAATATATTTATTACTTCAATAATATATTATTAATTTATTACTAATTAAATATGTTATATTATACATTAATATATTAATACTTTACTAATGTATTTATTAATTCATTTAATGTATTAAAGGTATTAAACAAATTTTATTATTATTATTTTAGCAATGTATTATTAATCTTTTACTTTATTACTATTTTAATATTTTAACATTATAATAATTAATAGTGTATAAATGTATTACTTAATTAATACATTACATTATTAATGCATTAATTAATTAATACTACATATTATACATTTATGTAAATTAATAATTTAATTTATTATATTAATATAATATAATATTGTATTATTACTTTAATATTATATTTATTAAAAATGTATTAATTAATTAATTAATTAAATTAATATAATACAATATACATTAATATATTAATGTCATTCATAATCATGACCATAATCAATCAAAATCATTCTCAATAAATATATTAGAACTTTAATAATAATTTTATTAATGTATTAATTTTTTAACAATGTATTAGTTAATATTGTATTTATGTATTAATTAATTAATATATTATATTATTAATTAATTAATATTTAATATGTTACATTATGAATATTGCATTAATGCTTTATTTTATATATTATAACAATGTATTAATGTATTGTTAATGTATTAATAGTTTATCATGTTGCATTATACATTAATGTATTACTTTATTTGTGTATTAATACTTTAGTAATTTATTTATTAATGTATTTAATGTATTTATTGATCTATTTAATGTATTAATATTGTATTAATTTATTAATATATTATTATTTTATCAATATATTAATATATTAATTACTTAATTAATGCATTACATTATTAATCTATCAATCATTTAATATGTTGCAGTAAACACTAATGTAAATTAATAATTTAATTTATAGATATTTATTATACAATTTAATGTACTTTAATGTAAATTAATAATTTAATTTATAGATATTTAATGTACTTTAATGTATTCATATAGTACAATTTATTGTATTATAAATTAATGTATTAATGTATAATACAGTAATGTATTATACTTTTATATATTAATGTAATATACATTAATACTTTAATACATTTATCTATCAATTAATATTTTAATTTATATATTTTTATTATATATTAAATTAATTTAATATTAAAATATTATATTAATTAAATGTATTAATATATTAATAGTCATTTCCGAACCACTTTATAAAAATGGTTGATCTAGATTTCCAAATTAATGAGACAGCTTATATCAAGCACATTTATAAAGTGGTTATTACTAGTATATTACTTTATTATAACTTTAAATCAAACAAAACATATATTTTCTTAAAAATGTTTTAATTTAATATAATAATTATATGAAATTAAAAATTAAAAATTAAAATAATTATGAATACTTAAAATTTTTAATTATATATTAATTATTTATAACTTTAAATAAATCAAAACATATATCATTTTAAAAATGTTTTAATTTAATATAATAATTATATGTAATTAAATAATAAAAATTAAAATAATTATGAATACTTAAAATTTGTAATAATATATTAATTATTTATAAATTTAAATTAAACAAGAAGTTACGATGACTATTCTATATTTAAAAGTAAAATTGAGGAGATTAGTTAAACACAATATCAATAAAGTATTCAAAACGTAAAAATATCAAATAAAAAAAAATAATATTAATATTATACTTGAAAAAAAAAACCATAATTTAATGAATATGATTAATTTAGAATTTAATGATACATGACTTATTATATATATATATATATATATTAATATAAATTTATATTGAATATTTTTTTAATATTTATATATATGAATTTATATTAAATAGTTGAAAAAATAAAATATTTTATTTAATCTATTTTAAATCCAAATTAATAATTTCATTCAAACCAAAATTATTTAAAAATAAATAAATTTTATTTCAAAAAATGAAATTTATATTTTGTAAAAATACCATGTATTTTGTGCAATCAAAATCCCCAAAAGAAAAAATTATGCATGTATGAGAAAGCTGCACCATGATGACATATGAACCAACAATGAAGTTCCAATGCTACACATGCGAGATCCGACCCATCCGAGTAATCATACGCCTCAGAATATATAAGTCAATAATCTGATCTGTTCAAAATAAATATATACAAACTGAAAATGTGAAGCACCATTTAGAAGCAATCGAAGAACCTTTAATATAATATTTCAGATATCAAATAATAATATTAAAGAGTTTGGCCATGAGGGCATGGCTGATATATAAAGGGTCTATGGACAAAATCATAGTGGGATCCATCCTTCACTTATGTAATCAACCATTGCTCGTGATCCAACTATAGACTTGCTTTAGAGAGCAAATATACAACCATGTTTCGCTCCCTATAGATATGATGCAAATAAAAAGAGTCAAAAGAATCAAAGATGTTGAAAACTTGATCAAGAATTGGAATGAGTCTAATATTGTGACATCTATGTGATTTTTTGACCCATTTTATGAATATAGTGGAATCCCCAAAGATATAAATGGTTTTTATTCCCCCTTCCCCAACAAAGGTCAACAAGGGTTTTAGAGGGACCAATTATGCATATATGTTTGTTCCTTGTCCTAAGCCCATTTTAATTTTAAATAGAGAGAGTCCAATAAGTCGAGAACAACTTCCTCATCCACTCTGCTCGTTATTATTTTGGGAGGCCTTGTAAAAAAAATCCCAAGGCCAAGAGGAGTCCACATGTTCTTCTAGATTGATTTAGGTTGTAATAGATCCTTTTTCTTGTGGGAAGTGAGAAAGAATGCTAAGACCCAGAGCTGCAATGAGGTTTGGGAGGAAGGGTATGTCTTGGAAAATCGTAGAATTCCTAGCCAGCCAGGTTCCCCCATTTATGCTCAGTGGGAGAGCCTTTATGTTTCGATTTGAAGAGTTTGAATCCCATAGTCTCCATGCCTCTTCTACATTCTGGCCTTGCTAGTAACAATTTTGGCCCAGATATTTTGAGCTTTCTTTCCATACTTTTTTAACAAATGGCTATTGAATGAAAACATGTGTTACAGATTACTCATCTGCCCTACATAAAGAGCACTAATGTGGACCCTCCATATTTCTGAGTTTCATTCTATCCTATGTTTGGATTTTTTTTTTTATTAGGAACCACATGAAAATGTAGGCTTTGAGTGAGAATTTTATCTTCCATAGGCCCTTCCACCACCATGCATGTTCCCTCTAAAGGAGATTAATGTTTAGTTGAGTGTATCCTACTTTTGGAGTAAAGACTCCATGGGGCGTATGTTTCAATACCAGTTCGTACTCTATCCAAAATTAAAACATGGGCATATTTGAGGGCTCTAGTGAAAGCTATCCATTGATCACATAAATCCTCTCCTAGCCCAACCTGCTCTGTGTTTAACCATTCTTAACTCCATATTCATTTTTGAGCTTGGTCAACTATTTGGTGTAAATGATAGAAACCCCATGTTTGTAGCTGATCAATCATGCTTGGAGGGATAATATGTTTTTGACCGCTACTCAGCCAGGGCTCTAATTCAATCCTGACCTTTGTACCATTTCCTACTCGCCATGCCAATCCCTCCCCAACCACATGGAAGGATTTGATGAGGGATTTCCACATTATAGAGCAACTTGGGATGTCCTTAGAAGGGTGTTTAATCCAATCCTCCACCGAATCCAGGTGAATATATTTCTAAATGGCCATTTGTTTCCATAAGCTCTCAAAAGATATTTGTAATAACCTAAGGTTGAGCCCCTGCTCAATTGTAATTTTTCTTATAGGCCGGTAATTCGAGTGATTATAAACTAAGAAACTAATGTGTTTATTAGTCTGGTGAGCCAAAAGCCAAGGCTAGAAACCCGATATATTGTTTGTATATGTAATTATGTAGATCATTAATAAAAATATAAACACTATTGCGTGTGGACCGACCACGAAGAAGAGTTATGGGGGACCAATATCCATTAGGTAGGGTAAGGAAAGGGGGATAAGTATTTGGGCCTAGGGGCTAAGCTAGGGTGCTTACCTCTAGAGGAACAATATTTTAATATTACTTCCTCAACACTAAGATGGAAATTATATATTTTGTTATCCTAAGTTCTTGGAAAGTGAGACTTAAACTAAATTGAGTGCATGCAGATCTAGGAAGACAAGTGTCGACCTGGGCTCATGCAGTTAAAAACTGAAGCGTCAACTGTGTTGGGGGGGTTCGTGAGTCATTCTGCCATCATCAACATGATTTCGTCTTGACATTCTCCCATCCTGCATGTGAACTTGAGACCTCCATTGTTTGACCTCTTCATACCCTCACACATCTCTGAAAAGCAGAAAGGGAAGCTGACCTATGTGATCCGGTGAACACAGTCTATCCGCACCTGTAGAGCTGAGTTCATACCTTAAACATTTTTGGGTTGTTTTTTTCTATTGTCTAAGCAATTTTGTGTCATAACTGTTGGATGTGTGGCCACAAAGTTCCTTGATGGAGTGAGGCTTACTGTCGTCGGCTGTTTCATACCGACCCTTGATATGTCCCAATGTTCGATTGTTGCCTTTTTGGGTGTCCATACCTGTTTTTCCCAGTTGTTGTTGTTGTTGTTATTGTTGTCATATGTAACTGGTTGTAGCTAAGTCAAAGATTGGTTGAAGAGGTAGGTTGTCAGGCCTTTGAAAAATTCTCCCAGGTTAGAAAGTTTGTTGGGAAGTGAGTTCTCCTGGAAGCGTGTCCCGTAGCAGCTGCAGTACTCTAATACTTCTGGTCTAGCCTATTGTTGAAGCCCAAGGTAAGGGATGTGTACTAGCCGATGGACTTGTATTAGTGAAGGTGTATCCTCCTGGGGTGGAGGAGACATGTGGGAATGAGGGTCTGTGTGTTGTGGGCATAAGTGGCTCCTGGTATAAAAGATCATTCTTGTTTTTTTGTGCAACCTTTTTGTCATCCTTGCCAATCCTAGAATTCCCTTGCCGAATGGAGTTTAGTCCTATCTCAGGGGTGACCTACTGTTGAGAGTGATGAGAAACGCAGTCTAAGGCTGGGAGGTTTGTTGAAGGTCTGCACGCAGTTAGTGGATTTACTCCAACTAAAAGATAAGTATCATTGTTGTGCTTAGTTATGTATTTTATGCATGTTTTGTGATGATTGAATGTTATCATGTATTCTGTTACATATATGACTTAATGTTAGTTTCATTGATTGTGTATGGTAGCAGTAAATCTATGATTACTCTCTATTAAGTATTTTAAATTAATTAAAATGCATATATATATCATATAAGTTTATATTCCACATGGTAGCATTACCCGATCTTTAGAGGGTCGAGAATGTTACAATATGGTATTAGAGCATGGTTTTGACACTAAGCCTGGATGGGCCATGTTAGTGGTTAAAGAGAAAAAAATTCCAAGGTGAATTGTTGTCGAAGTAGACAAAATTCGAGTTTCGAGCGTGGTTTCAATGCTGAGCCTAGATGGGCTGGATAAGTGGTCATTGGACCCGAGGTTTTAGGTTGAAATTTTGTCTGGAGGAACTAATTCAGACCTCAAAACCTTCTTGAGTGCCAAGAAGTTACCTTGTTCGTGTTAAGAAGCTCAGGAGGAGTTGTAGTATCGTAAAACCACGACAGAAGTGGTGTTGGACCGCAAAGTAATGTGAATCGTAGGACCTATTCGGAAGAAAAGTGAAAACCCTTACGATTGTCAAATTTGGAGAAGGTGAAGAAGGGTTAACTTGGAAGCCCTTCGGACTTCACAACTTCATTGAAGTTGATGCAAAATAAGAGAAATCCTGAAGTCTAAAGCTCTAAAGCCCTGATGTGGATCTACACCGTAGATCTGGGTAGAATAGCTCAACTGTTGGATTAAACAATGTCGAAAGGTCAAATGCAGTGGTGACGGGCAAAAGCTTTTGAAATCTAGAGTTAATATAGATAGTCCGTCAAGAGATCATGTACTTTGGGTGGAAGCACTTCGTGAGGAGGCAAGTGTTGTGAGTTTGAAAATCATGAAGCCCGAAGTGTCGAAGTCACTCATAGCCATTGATCACAAAGGAGGACATGCATCAGTAGATCATGAACTCCAGGGGAAAGTGCTCCGGGGAAAAGAGAGCATAGAGGAGTTGAAAATCTTGAAGTCCGAAGCTTTGAAGCTTGAAGAACCAAAGTGGTGAGTCATGATGAAGTCACCTAGAAGTGAGATGGATACATGGGTTGTGTTCCAAGTGTAAGTGGATTTTGAATCATGGAAGATTGAAATGGAATTTGGAATGTGACGCGTGTCACCCATATGAATGGGCCACGTATCAACCGCTAGTATTCCACCATGTAGATTTCTATATTAGCAGGGCTAGTGGGGCCAAGGTTACGTAACGTAGTTAAAGGTCAGAGGACGAATAATGGATTTGATCATGATACATCTATATCGACGACCAGGAGGAATTGTGGGGACCTAATGTGCAAAGAAGTTAATTATCCAAGGCAGTCTCGCAATCCAAACTGTGGTTTCACTAAGGGGTTATGTGTCAGCGTCAAAAGAAGTGTGGGATGAAATGAGGGTTACTCCAAACCATTGTTGCATGCCCCCGCAATTGGAAACGCATAAGCGATGTGACGTAATGACATCACCAAATTTGATTGGAAATGTTCAAAGAATAACCATTCATATGTGTGGATGCGAGATCATCCAAAGCTCCGAAGACCCAAAACTCAAACACTTGAGGTTCCATAGTAAGTGTCAGCCATCGGATGCTAAGTAGACATGGATGGTTGATATGCCCTATGTCGCAAGTTTGTTAATCTGAACTCCGACAGATTATTGTGTGGTGCTTGGAAATATTCTGAAGTCAAAGGCTAAAATCCTAAGTAAGTACTTATTGATCTAGTGCTCGATCATGACCCATGGTCGCGTGGGTTGGAAATCAGAGAAAGGGGATAGTGCCCAAAAATTTCACAGAGCAGAGCCCAAAAGAAAATAGAGTTTGAAAGTTTTTTTGAATCAAAATTATTTATTAATGTTGTGGGATTTGGTAAGGAATGATGCCTTGACAAATTATGGTTGACTGCACATATGAAGAGTTCAATGAGTGTCAGGACCAAAGAGAATTTCCATTGAGTGTAAATAAATGGAAGAGGCACAAACTGCTTTCAGTTCAGAGAATGAAGAAAAAGTAATGGATTTTCATTTCGGAGTTGAAGGATCGAACTCTAATGGACATGGAGAAGAGATAGATAAGGAATGACATATGATGAAAATCATTGATCGATTGCAAAAAGATGCCCAGACTAACCGAGCTGATAAAAGAAATCTCATGAAAGACAGGGATCGATAGGGAGAATTCAACTTAAAGTTGATGCAGAGCCTAGAAAGAATCAAGAAAAGGTTGGATAAGGAGACTGACTCAAGCAAAATAAGGAGTCACAAGACCTCTGAGAAGAAAATAAGATCAAGAAGCATTAGCAGGTATCGTCACCACTCCCTGAAAAATTCCAATAAGGAGGCACACAGTAGTTTAATCCCATCTCCCACCAGAAAACATAGGAGCTCTGGGGTGAATGAACTGAAGGTTGAAATGAACAAGATTATACCACCTACGTTTGACGGAGAACACAAGAAAGGTGAAGATGTCGAGACATGGCTGCTAGGCATGAGGCAATATTTCCAACTGCAGAACTATTCTTCTCATGCAGAGAGAAGAATTTCCATTTACCAACTTAAAGGAAAGGCATCCATATGGTGGGAGAAGCTTGTGCAAGTACAACACGTCAGAGAGAAGAATGTTACTTGGAGGGAGTTCAAGAGACATTTTGAAAATAAGTACTTAACTAAGAGGTATTATGACAGGAAAATGAAAGATTTCTTTGAACTCAAGCTAGGGAGTATGACCATTCATGAATATGAATGAAGGTTTTTGGAATTGTTGAAGTATGTTCCCTTCATGAAGGATGAGACTGTCAAAATTCGAAGGTATCTGAGTGGACCGCCATCTTCCATCAGTGATAAGATCAAGTATGATGACCCAAAAACAATGGAAGAAACTATAAGGAGAGAAAAGTGCTTATATGATCAGCAAAAAGAAAATTCTACTTTCCAAAAATCTTGGGAAGACAAGAAGAAGTTTAAGAAGGAGCAGAGGAAAAAGGGAATCAAAACACCATTTTTCAGGAACATTCCTCAAGGAAAACCAGGTTTTAGAGAGCCCGGGAAGGCTAAAGGGAAATTGCCAAGGAAAACACCTATGGAATGTTGGGGTTGTAAAGGAAATCATAGGTACAGAGACAACCCCCACAGAAATGACAAAGTGAGAACTATCCACAATGTTCATTAGGCTGAAACAATTGATGACATGGATAGTAGAGTACCAAGGATCTACACATCCCTGGACAACAAGCAATTTGAATATCATTCAAACATGATTGAAGTGGAAGGTATGATCAACAACCATGCCTTTACTATTTTAATTGATTCATGGGATAGCCATAGTTATGTAGATCCTAGAGTGGTTAAAGTTTGAAATTGTCGAGAATCAAACATGGAAAGTCTTGGTTCGTGCAGCTGGCTACAGGAACCAAGAGAAAGGCTACGAAATTGGTTAAGTCATGTCTAGTGGACATGAACAGACTAAGCACGAGAGCTAAATTGAACATTTTACCTTTAGGTTCCAATGACTGTCTAATTGGGATGGATTGGTTGGACCAACACCATGCCATATTGGACTGTCGTAACAAGGCATTCACTTGCTTGTATGAGGAAGGAAATTGAAGAATAGTCTAAAGAAATTCCAGGGTAGTTAGTGTTAGAGAAATATAAGTAGTCCAGTTGAAGGAGTGCTATAGGAAAGGCTATCAATTATTTGCAGCCCACATGGAGGAAGAACCTAAGGATAAGGTGTCAAGTATTGAATACCATGTTGTATTAAATGAATTTGAATATGTATTCTAGGAAGTACTAGGATTACCTTCGAAAAGAGATATTGACTTCACTATTAACCTAATGCCTGGAGTAGCTCTAATGTCAAAAAATCCTTACAAAATGACTACACTAGAGTTGAAGGAACTACAGTTGTAGCTTGAATAGATTCTGAAGAAGGGGTATATATGCCCAAACGTGTCGCCTTAGGGTCCCCTGGTCCTGTTCGTGAAGAAGAAGGACAGAACGTTAAGATTGTGCATCGATTTCAAAAAATTGAACAAAGTGACTATAAAGAGTAAGTATCCTCTACTGAGGATCGATGATCTATTTGATCAGTTGAAGGATGCCAATATATTTTCAAAGATAGATCTCAAGTCAAGGTATCACCAAGTAATAATTAAGGATGGAGACATCAGGAAGACCGCCTTCAGAACAAGGTATGGTCATTATGAATTCATAGTGGTGCCATTTGGGTTGTCAAATGCACCCATTGTTTTTATGTGCCTAACGAATGGTTTGTTCAGATAATATCTGGACAAGTTTGTCATAGTATTTTTGGATGACATTCTGGTGTATTCTATATCGAAGGAAGAGCATGAAAAACATCTATGGATGGTGTTGTAAGTGCTAAGGGAGCACTAGTTGTATGCCAAATTGAGCAAGTGCTCATTTTATCAAAAGCAGATCCATTACTTAGGGCATCATTTCAAAGGATATGATAGTCGTAGATCCTTAGAAGACTGAATCCATTAGAGAATGGTCAGCACCGAAAAATGTGACAGAAGTCAGATCCTTTATGAGTTTAGTTGGCTATTACAGAAGGTTCATTGCAGGGTTCTCAAGAATATCTTACCCTATCCCTTCCTTGCAAAGGAAGGAGAATGAATTTCAATGGACGGAGGGATGTCAGAAAAGATTCCAGTGATTGGAGAAGTTGTTAACTAGTGCTCCAATCCTGAGGATCGTAGATCCAAATGTGGATTTCATGGTTTTCACATATGAATACAAAGAAGGATGAGGAGTCCTCAGCCAGAATGTATTCATAATTTGTTATGAATCCAGAAAATTGAAAGAGAACGAAAATAACTATGCCACTCATGATTTAGAGTTGGCATCCATAATACACACTCTAAAGAAATGGAGGCATTACCTCATGGGAAGGAGGTTCGAACTGAGGACAGACCATAACGGTCTGAAGTATTTGTTTGATCAACCAACCTTGAATGCTAGGTAGAGTAGGTGGTTGGAGTTTCTTTGTGAATATGACTTTGATGTCAATCATATCAAAGGAAAAGAGAACAAAGTGGATGATGCGCTCAATAGGAGATTGCATGCACTACATGCTACAACCATTAGCATGTACCAAACTTATATTAAAGGCAGAATTTTGGAAGCTGCAAATGCAAATTTGTAGTACATGGAATTGGTAGCAAAGATACAGCAAGGTAAGATGCTAAAGAGAGTGGAAGATTATAAATTGGAAAGTTATGGAACACTCCTGTACAAAAACATAGTTTATCTACCTGATTCCTAGGAATTGAAAATTATGATTTTGAAGGAAATGCATAATGTGCATTATGTTGGGCACCCTGGATATCAGAAAACTGTGGGAGAAGTTAGGATCCATTACCTCTAGCCAGGTATGAAAAAGGAAATTGCAGAATACATCGCCAGATGTATGGAGTTTCAGAAGGTTAAATATGAGCACAGGCACCCAACAGGGTTGCTACAGCCTTTACTCATTCCAGAGTGGAAGTGGAAGGTAGTGACAATGGATTTCATCATAGGATTGCCTAGGACCGGCACGCAACATGATTCAATCATGGTGGTGGTGGATAAGCTTACGAAATATGCTCATTTTATTCCATTGAAGACTACTCAGAAGGCATCTAATGTTTTTGATATTTTTATGAGGGAAATAACACGATTGCATGGTATTCCCAAGATAATTGTGTCTGACAAGGACCCAAAATTCACCTCAAATTTATGGAAAAGGTTATTCCAGGGGTTCGGAACGAATCTAAATTTCAACACTGATTATCATCCTGAGTCCGATGGGAAGACAAAGAGGGTGAACCAAGTGATAGAAGACATTTTAAGGATGTATGTGATGGAAAAACCATCTAAATGGGAATAATACCTACACTTGGTAGAATTCGCCTACAATAATGGATATCAATAATCGTTGAAGATGAGCCCATTTAAAGTACTTTATAGCAGAAAGTGCAACACTCCAGTAAGCTAGAATAATCCAACTGATAGAGCAGTGGTTGGGCTAGAGTTACTCAAGGAAATGGAAGAAGTTACAATGACTATTATATATTTAAAAGTAAAATTGAGAAGATCTAAATTAGATATAAATAGTTAGACACAATATAATAAAGTCTTCAAAACCTTTTTAAAATAAATTGACAAGTAAAAATCTCAAACTTATATATATATATATATATATATATATATATTACCACTAATTTAATGAATATCAAATTATATGATTAATTTAGAATTTGACAATATATGACTTATTACTTTTCTAAAAGAATAGATTGAGAAAAAAAATATATTTATCATCACAATTTTATTTTATTTTAAATATTTAAATGACTTATTACTTTTATAACATAATAAATTGATAAAAAATATATTTATCATTACAATTTTATTTTATTTTGAATATTTAAATTAATATAGATTTATATTAAATATTTAATTTTTGTAATATTTAAATAAATATGAATTTATATTCAATAGTTGAAAAGTAAAATATTTTATTTAATCTATTTTAAATCCAAATTAATAATTTCATTCAACCCAAAATTATTTTATTTAATAAAGTGTAAATTTTATTCCAAAAAGAAATGAAATTTATATTTTGTAGAAATACCATGTATTTTCTCCAATMAAAAAGAAGCCTACAAGAATCGACAAAATAAACAAAATAAACACTGATTATCCCCAAAAGWAAAAAGTCATTCTRGAATGAGAAAGTTGCACCATGATGACATATGAACCAATAGTGAAGTTSCAATTCTACACATGCGAGATCTGACCYATCCGAGTAATCATAAGCCTCAATATATATATGCCAATAATCTGATCTGTTCAAAATAAATATATACAAACTGAAAATTTGAAGTACCATTTAAAAACAATCGAAGAACCTTTAGTATAATATTTCAGATATCAAAGCATAACATTAAAGAGTTTGGCCGTGAGGGCATGGTTGATATATAAAGGGTCTATGGAAAAAATCATACTGGGATCCATCCTTCACTTCTATAATAAACCATTGCTCATGATCCAGCTATAGAACTGCTTTAGAGAGCGAATCTACAACTATGTTTCATTCCAGGTAGATATCATGCAAAGCAAATACAAAGAGCCAAAATAATCGAAGATGTTGAAAACTTGATCAAGAATTGGAATGAGTCTAATATTGTGACATCTCAGTGATTTTTTGACCCGTTTTATGAATATAGAGGAATCCCCAAAGATATGAATGGTTTTTATTCCCCTTTCCCCAACAAAGGTCAACAAGAGTTTTAAAGTTTTAAAGGAAACAATTTTGCATAGATGTTTATTCCTTGCCCCAAGCCCATTTGAATTTTAAGGAGAGAGATTTTGATAAGTGGAGAACTGCTCCCCCCCACTCTGCTGGTTATTATTTTGGGAGGCCTCGTAAAAAAAATCCCAAGGCCAAGAGGAGTCCACGTGTTCTTCTAGACCGATTTTGGTTGCAATATATCCTTTTTCTTGTGGGAAGTGATAAATAATGCTAAGGCCCCAAGCTGCAATGAGGTTTGGGAGGAAGGGTATGTCTTGGAAAATGGAAGAATTCCTAGCTAGCTAGGTTCCCCCATTTATGATCAGTGGGAGAGCCTTTATGTTTTGATTTGAGGAGTTTGAAGCCCATAGTCTCCATGCCACTTCTACATTTTAGCCCTGCCAATAACAATTTTGGCCCAAATATTTTGAGCTTTATTTCCAGACTTTTTCTACAAATCGGTATTGAATGAAAACATGTGTTACAGATTCCTCATCTGCCTTGCATAAAGAGCACCAATGTGGACCCTCCATGTTTTTGAGTTTCATTCTATTCTAGGTTGGGATTTAGTTTTTTATTAGGAACCACATGAAAATGTAGGCTTTGAGTGGGAATTTTACTTGCCACGGGCCCTTCCACCACCATGCATGTTCCCTATGTAGGAGATTAATGTTTAGTTCAGTGTATCCTACTTTTGGAGTATAGACTCCATGGGGGTATGTTTCAATACCAGTTTGTACTCTATCCAAAATTCAGACATGGGCATATTTGAGGGCTCTAGTGAAAGCTATCCATTGATAAGAGAAATCATCTCCTAGCCCAACCAACTCTGTGTTTAACCATTATTGGCTCCATATTGATGTTCGACCCTGGTCAGCTATTTGGTGTAAATGATAGAAACCCCATGTATGTAGCTGATCAATCATGCTTGGAGGGATAATATAGTTTTGACCACTACTCATCCATGGTTCTAATTCAATCCTGACCTTTGTACCATTTCCTACTTGCCATGTCAATCCCTCCCCAACCACATGGAAGGATTTGATGAGAAATTTCCAAATTATAGAGTAACTTGGGATGTCCATAGAAGGGTGTCTAATCAAATCGTCCACCAAATCCAGGTGAATATATTTCTAAATGGCCATTTTTTTCCATAATCTCTCCAAAGAGATTTGTAATACCCCAAGGTTGAGCCCCTGCTAAATTGTAATTTTTCTTATAGGCTGGTGAGATGAGTGATTATAAACTAAGAAACTAATGTATTTATGAGGATGGTGAGCCAGATGCAAAGGCCAGGAGCCTGATATTTTGTTTGTATATGTAATTAGGCAGATTATTGTTGGGTTATGAAAAGGTACAAATATTCTCCTCATTTCCATGACTTATGCTATCATCTTGACTGACTTTTCTATTACTTAAGAATAAAATGGGATAGAAAATGATTAAAATGTCTTCTAGAACTATCATTGAGTTGAAGTTCATAAATTCTAAAATATGGTTGGAATTGTTTGATTTTGTTACAAGAATGGGTAAATTTTGGTAAACTCATGATAGCGGAAGAGATTTCAAAGACGCAGAATCTATTGGAGGTTAAAGATATGGAGCGTAAACCGGTTTTAAGAGAGATTAGTTCTCTATTTTGTAAATTTCATAAATAGTTATAGCAATCCTGAGGATCTCTCAATCCTCAAGATAGCTTAATTTACCCATATTTTGTAATATATAAAGCGTAGTGAATCCTGGAAAGGATAATCTAAGAATTGTATCTAGTCATTCAGAATTCAAAATTGCTCTACGCAAATAGTTTTTGTAAATGTTGTATTAGTTATGGAATTAATAAAGGCTTTGAATGTTTCCATCATTTTTCGTATAGTGATTTTCTAGTAGCAGTGCTTCTAAGGACCGAGGGCCCATTCTGAAGGAGTTATTGTCTCAATCTTTATGTTATCAGTTTGATTTATGTTTCAAACTTTAAATCCTTTTTATCATCGTTAAGATAATGCATAAGTGTTTCAATGCTTTGATATTGTTTGCTTGTAGAAGATAGATGCTTTTATTTGAATGTTGTCGATTGCTATTCCAGATTCCATTTGATGTAGTTTACTGCTTGACAGTTCCTCTCATTTTCACATGCATTGTTCCTTTCAATTAAATTAGCAATTGTTGTTCCTTTCCTTTAAATTAACATTTGTTGTTTCTTTTGCTTAACTAGCGTTTGTTGTTCCTTTCCATTAAATTAGCATTTGATGTTTCTTTCGCTTAACTAGCATTTTTTGTACCTTTATCTTAGTTAACATTTGTTGTTCAATTAATGTTCTGTCTCATTAATCTACTTGGTAAACTTTAATTAATATACTTTAATCTACTGGAAGAATTAATGAACAAACTTTGGCCATATTTTTCCACAGATGCAGAAAAAAACATGGTCCAAGGGAATTTCCTTTGTATGTGGTTCGAGTTTGCGCTATTTTCACCAAATATCACGCAACGGAGCAATGTCCATCACTTCTTGGACTAAAAGTTGTCTTTAGAGAAGTAGAAGAGGAAACATAACCATTATACCTGATGGCTCAGTGTCACCAATGGTAGGCCCAGCCTCCAGGTACACTACATGACCCCTCCTCTTTCTTTTCTGGGGAGTATAATCAACAAAAAAATTCTGGAAACACATGGCAGGACCAACCATTTACTAATCAAAACTGGCATCCCCAGCAATATCCAGTTGCAAATCCCACTTGGTCAAACCAACCCACTACAAATCCAATCTGGCAGAATGAACCAGCCGCAAATTCCTCCTAGTCCAACGTACAATACTCTACCCCATCTTGGAAAAACCCAAAAAACAACCCCTACCCTTCATGGTGGTCCAACACGGCTACCCAAGACCCAAGTTGGAATGAAAATTGGCAGCGACCCATGGGGATAACCAATCGACCCATAGGGATGGCCCCTCAAACCCAACCCACTTTGCAAGCCCCACTCCAATTACCCTAGAACCCTCAACCACAATTTTTCCCTCAATTACCAGTCCAACATCACCCAAATTCCAATAACAGACCAGCCCATCTCGTCCATATTATGGAGAATGGGGAAGGGGAAACCAACTCGGTAGGGTGCAATGAACTAAAGTTGATATCAGGGCGTATAATATCTTCTGAACAAAGTATCAATTTCCAAGAGAAGGAGAATGAAAATAACATACAACCAACAATAACACCCTTGACTGTGATCATAACAGAAGAAAGGGAGAAGGGAGGAAACATAGTCAAATCACAGGATCCTGATAAGGATGCAACTCCTCCTCCTCCATTCCCCGAAATATTGATGATAAAAAAAATTGTCGTGTATCATAACTTCGATATTGCAGGGGAACTCAAGAATTTATATGTCAAGATCCCACTCATGCAGGCTCTACAAGACATTCCAATTTATGCAAAGAAAATCAAGGAACTATGTGGGAGGAAGCCTATTAGGAAAATTAAAAATTCATCATCAATTGTTCGTGTGGTAGGATCCTTGTCTAATCTAATTTTAGGTTGACAAGAACCATTCAAATATGTAGATAAAGGGAACCCCATAGTAATAGTTCAGATCTAGGGTTTTTCTTTTCCAAATACACTAGTCGATTTGGGGGCGACCATCAACATCCTGACTATGGAAACCTGCAACACCCTGGGTTTTGACTCTTTTGAGCCTACCCCAATTATGTTACAGCTGTTTGATTGATTAGGGGCTAGACCAATAAGCACATTACATGATATGTCATTTTCAGTCCACTCTTGGCAATATCTAGTGGATTTCCTCATCATCAACCCAAGAAGTGGACTCGAAGGGAATCCATTAATATTGGGAATACCATGGCTCGCAATGGTATATGCGTGCATAGGATGTTGTATGGGTAATATGAAAATTGATAGAGAGGTGTTACGAAAAATCTCATCTTATATCCTCCAACCAAGCCAAGCCCAACTATTGTATATCCACAATTTCCACCACCAAGATATACTAAAAAGGATCTACGATCCCCTATCACGCTAAAAGAATCTCTCAAACTCAAGAACCAATTAGAGGATGATGTGATCAGTGGGTTTATTAACATCCCAACAATTGTGAGTAACCCCACGTGCCAGATGCTCAAAGTTGTTCTAGATTGCGAAGCGCAGGGAGACTCCCTAGAATATTTAATGGAACAACAAATCCCGACTACCTCTTTTCATAACAACAAATCAGTTGAGATCGCACCAAGGAGGTCTCTGAACATTATTGCCAATTTAGATGAGCAATAACAAAAAAAACTAATTCAAATCCTTTCTAAATATCAACAAGCTTTTTCCTGGGAGTATTCTGACATGAAAGGTATTGATTCACGACTCTGCACACACCATATTTATATTGAGAAAGATGTCTGACCTATCTGACAGCCCCAAAGAAGATTGAATCCCCATCTCAGGGATATTGTTAAATAATAATTACAAAAGCTGTTGGACGTAGATTTTATATATCCTATCTCAGATAGTCGGTGGGTTTCCCAACTAGTGATCATCCCCAAGAAAAAATGGAAAATGGAAAATCTGTGTAGACTACAAGGAACTTAACANTTAAATAATAATTACAAAAGCTGTTGGACGTAGATTTTATATATCCTATCTCAGATAGTCGGTGGGTTTCCCAACTAGTGATCATCCCCAAGAAAAATGGAAAATGGAAAATCTGTGTAGACTACAAGGAACTTAACAAATCCAATAAAAAGGACCACTTCCCCTTAACTTTCATCGATCAGGTCCTAGATACTTTAGCAGGGAAGAAATTCTTTTCTTTCCTAGATGGTTTAGTGGCTACAATCAGATACGGATTGCCCCAGAAGATCAAGATAAAACTACATTCACATGCCCTTGAGGTACCTTTGCATACAAAGTTTTTCCCTTTAGACTATGTAATGCTCCAACCACATTCTAGAGGCAAATTCTAAGCATATTCAATGACCTTATTAGCAAAGGGCTTGAAATTTACATGGATGATTTCACACCCTATGGTGACAACTTTGATCAATCTTTGGACAATTTGGAAAATGTACTGGAACGATGCATCTCTACCAGGTTATGTTTAAGTCAAGAGAAATTTCACATGATGATGATAGAAGGTGTGGTGCTAGGGAATTATATTTTTGTAGATGGAATTAGGGTAGATCCAAAAAAAATAAAGGTAATCCTTAATCTACATACACAATGCACACAAAATGAGGTACGTAGTTTCCTTGGCACTTCAGGATACTATTGCAGATTTATGGAAATTTTTGCAAGAAATGTTGCACCTTTACATGCTTTAACTGGTAATGTGGAGTTTCAATGGTATGAAAAGTGTGATGTGACATTTGCAAGACTCAAGAAGCTGATCTTGACAGCACCGGTGTTAAGAGGACCAAATTGGAAAATACAATTTCATATCTCCAACGATGCATCAGATATTTCCATAGGCATTGTCCTTGGACAGGAAGAAGACAAGAAACCCTATGCTATTTATTTTATCAACAAGAATCTCACTCCCACTGAATCTAATTATACAATAATAGAAAAAGAATTTTTAGCTGTTATACATGACATCAATAAATTTCATCATTATATAACAGGCTATCCAATTATTCTGTATACTGATCATTCTGCTATTAAATATCTATCTAGTAAACCTATTACTAATGGACGGGTCACTGGATGGTTATTGATATTGTAGGAATTTGACATCACCATCAAAGATTGAACCAGAAGAGAAAATCTTGTTGCAAACTTCTTGTCTCGCATACCCAAAACATATGACTCCTTGACAATTGAAGATCACTTTCCAGATGAGCATCTATTTACTGTCACTTCTAAACCACCTTGGTATGTCGATGTGGAAAATTATCTGACAACAGGGAAATTATCGACACATCTAGCATCAAGGGAAAGAAAACTGATTGTCCAGTGTAGAGGACAATTCACTTGGATCAGTGGATATCTCTTCCACACGAGGGGATGATTTCTATATCCGCAGATGCGTACAAGATGATGAAATCTACGACATACTAAAGGCATGACATGACGATCCCTGTGGCGGACATTTTGTATATCGCGGGACTAGACATAAAATTTTACAGATGGGATACTATTGGCCCTCAATATTCAAAGATGCAAAGAAGTATGTCCAGACCTACGACAATTGTCAGTGGATGGGAAAACTAGGCTAGGCTGATGAAATGCCTCTGAAATTACAAGTAGTCGCAAAACCATTTATGAGATGGGCACTAGACTTCATTGGCCCCTTAAATCCGAAGTCAAATCAAAAGTCCTATATTTTAGTTATAACAGACTACATGACCAAATGGGTAGATGCAAAATCTTTACCAAACGCAATAGAGGAAGTAGTCATCAAATTTATTTTCAAATTATTTGTATGCTATAGACTACCCAGGGAAGTAATGACTGATGGGGGGTCACAATTTACATCTCATAGAATCACGACCACCCTGAACAATTATCATATTAAGCACATAGTTACTTCCCCATACCATCCACAGGAAAACGGACAAGTAGAAAGGACCAATAAAGTTTTGGAGGCAATTTTGAATGAAATGGTCTCAACAAATTGACAGAATTGGGCTACTGATCTCCCAAATTCCTTATGGTCTTATCACACAACATGGAATAACACCATTGGCTACTCTCCTTATCATTTAGTCTAAGGTAAAAAACCTATATTTCCAATCGAGTTTGAGATTAAGACTCTAAGGATGGCCCAGGAGATTGGACTGGATCTTACAAAGGCACATAAACAATGCCTATAGTAGCTCAATGAATTAGATGAAACACACCTCTCCGCCTTGGAGCACACAACTATTATTCAACAAAAAAGAACGAATTGACACGATAAACATATCAAGAATAAATCCTTCCAGAAAGGTGATTGGGTGCTTCTCTATGATTCCAGATTTCAGGATTTTCCTGGGAAATTACAGACAAGGTGGCTGGGACCATATGAAATTAATGAAGTTCATGATAATGGCATTGTCACTTTAATTACCATCGACGGGTCATGCTCTCCCTTTTTGGTAAATTGACATCGACTACGACTTTACCATCAACCACCTTCAAAAGAATCCTTCTGCCAAGAAGTAAGTAAGGACCCCACTGTTTAGATTTTGGCTGGATGGGAAGGTAACCTAGCAGCCTCAACTCCATAAATAATGATTTATTTATTTATTTTTAGTACTGTATATATTGTATATATATATTTTTATAGATTTGATTGATTTTTTAGTTCTTCTTTTTATAGGAAAGTCACTTGAGAAAATACGAACTAGAAGAGATTACTATAATGAATATAATTAAACACTCTTTTTTGTTCTTTACTCTTATCTCACATTGTGAAAACCCAACAAATATAA
>JASDQU011505865.1:1057-19988 GCA_032191745.1 Picea mariana | reverse complement strand
GTGAGACATCAGTGGGGGGGGGGGGGATTCCACCGTGCACCCATTGAGTAATTTGTCTTTGTAATGGCCATGCCAACCAGAGTCCAAGATATTTCACGACGCGCAAGGAAGACTGTTGCATTGGTGGGAGGAAGCGGGTAAGAGAAGCCTACGGCTGTGTAGAGAGATTCTGCTTGAAGGATGAACACTCATGCACTTATTGTATTATGCTGGGTCCAATATATTTCAGGGCATGCAAGGAAGACTGTTGCATTGGTGGGAGGAAGCGGGTCAGAGAAGCCTACATTTGTGTAGAGAGATTCTGCTTGAAGGATGAACACTCAAGCGCTTATTGTACTGTGCTGGGTTTTATACACAGTGGAGGGAAAGTGCTTGACCTTCCAATTGCAATTTGGTAAGCCTTCCTCCTGAGCTTTCCTTACTTCTAAAATCAATATTATGAATATAAACACATACAAGTATCATTAACAGAAACTTACAGGGAATAAACTTACAAAGTAGTTGGTTGATATGGAACTGATCAGAACAAGGTTGGCCGAGATTCTGGAACATGGTTGGCAGAGATTTTGGAACATGATTTTGGAACATGGTTGGCAGAGATTCTGGAACAAGATTCTAGAACATGAGACCTTCACCTCCTCTTCACAGAAGAGATAGAACCAGGTAAACATTGGATGATTTTATGCAAAGATTTCATGGGGAAATTGGAGAGAACAAGAGATAGAACTAGGTAAACATTGGGCGATTTTATGAAAAGATTTCATGGGGAGATTGGAGAGAATGTTCTGTGTGTTGTACAGGAGCAGGTAAAGAAGATGTATCATATTTCCAAGGAGGATCAGGTAAATAAGAGGTACCATATCGGGAAGGACGAGAAACACGTATCATATTGTGAAGGATGAGAACCACGTTTGTAGAATCGTGTAGTTTTGCATGGTGTTGTAAATGGCAGTTGTGGATCAACTGAATAGAAAATGCACTATGGGATATGTCACTATGGGATATAGATTGTAGCAAACATTAAATGTTAAGAAGTAATGCTAGATTCATTTCTAGCATTACTTCGTTTCAGAAAAAATGAGTATACAAATGTGTGTTGATAAACTAAGCTATTTTTTATTTTTTCCCTCTGCCTCGGGAAGAGGCCAAATAAGAGAGGTCGAATTTAAAACTTAGGCTAATGAACCACCTAAGTTGCATGCTTTGCGAAAAACTTTGGTTAAAACTATTATAAGGCATTGGTTTTTGTTTCAATTTAATAGAAAGGCTGAAAATCGATTACTATTAGTGCCTACCAGCCTAAGGGAAGGGACTAATAAGACATAAAGAAAATTATTAAAAATTAAATGGGAGATAATTTTTTTTATTAAAAGATAGATGATTTTTAGGTTTTGTCAATGAATCCAAAGAAATGAGTAAGAAATATAAAAACATAATGAGTAAAGCGAGAAATATATGACCAAGAAATTAAACCAAGAAATAAAAATCACTTACATAGATTACAATCAAAGCCTTAAACATTAAAAGATGAGAATAACTCACTCCATACAATGTTTATAGGGATCATATAATATCAGATAGAATCAATGCATGGTTAAATGGAAACAACTCAATCCAATAAAACATTTTTCGTGGAGCATATCATATTGAATGAGAGTCAAAGCATGGTTGGGTACATAATCAAATATTAAGGATTCCTAACTTACGCCTCATAGAGTTGTCAAAATCCATGGGCATAAGAACAATCACCATTAATCCCTCACTTAATTTATAGGCCCACAAAGCTTTGTCCAAGCATTGGTTCTTTAGCAATCTTCTTGTTGATTATTGAGGGTGGGGAATAATAGATAAAACTTTGATCATTGATGATGCTAGGGAAATCCTCTTCAATGTGAACTCACATGAAAATAAAGTTTAAGTGAATCACAATTTAGCCAAGGCATAGCTACCTCCACTCTTCCTCGGGAAATCCTCTTCAATGTAAAATCACATGAAAATAAAGTTTAAGTGAATCACAATTTAGCCAAGGCATAGCTGCCTCCACTCTTCCTCCCTTTGATTGTTCACGCTTCATATTTAAAAAAATTGGGTAAGTTATTTCCATTACATAACAAAATTATCTGGCCTCCCTTTGATTGTTCACGCTTCATATTAAAAAAATTGGGTAGGTTATTTCCATTACATAACAAAATTATTTGGCTATGAAACTATGATAAAAGGTAACCCAGGGTTCCTAAAATAGACCTTAACTAACTTAAAGGCATATTTGGGACATCTGCCAACTCTGGAAAATTGATGAAAAGGATATCAAACTTTGCCCCCAAAACAGTGTAATCTCGACCAAATTAGCTTAGAACTCTTCACTTGTAATTATCCTATCATTTTGGATAAGGGATGGACCTTCCAAATTTTTTATAAACCCAAATATTTTAGAGAAAACATGAGATCTCCTATGTTCAAGCCCATAAAATGCCACAATCAATTGTTCTAGGGTCTCAATTATGTTATCTCAACCTCTTTGTATTTCATCCTAAGCTTGTTATGAGAAGGATACAATCCTTTTGTCTCAAATGATAACTTATAGTTTTCATTTTCTTGATGATGGTGCCTACATAAGTTTTACAAAATTTCCCATCCTTATTAATTTTAGCATCTAGCATTCCTTTGAGTCTAAGAATCCCCATTGGCTAGAACATAGGTACCATTATGGCTTCAAAAAGATATAAGAATGAGGACATACACTCCTCTATAATGATTGATGCATATTCTCTCTCCATATAAAAGTTATTGATCTTCTCTAACTCTATTGAGCATCCCTAGATGGTCTTCCTGAATATCTTCAAGCACCTAGGTAGTGAGGGTTCAATATCCCCTCTAGTTTCACCACTTTGTTTCTCAACTCTTGCATCTCTTCTTCTTGTTCATCAACAACATGCTCTAGCATATTTTAGTATCCTTGTGCATCCTCAAAGCACCAAAACCTTTGATACCCTTAGTGTTAGAATTAACATCACTCTTTTCAATTATTTCCCCACTTTAATCTTCCCTCTAGACATCTACAACTTCTTAGCTTATTTATCATAATTACATGGTGCATGGTGACAAAAACATTTAAAAAAATGGGCATCCCTTGCTGCACCGTTTCACATCCCGTTGTTTTAACATTGTCTTCTTGGGTTTCTACCCTAGAAGGGGGTATAATTAAGTCATTGAGAATTCCAATGTTTCCAATAGGATCAACTTGTTCTTCAACGTTTCCCATAGAAAGTACTTCTTGTTCATTATTTATAGTCTTTTTTCTTTTAGGAGGCATAGGGGTGGTGTGTTCTTTCTCCCTCATAGACCTTTTAGAATCATCTCCATCATTGCTATTTCCAAAAACTTCATTAGTCTTATTTTTACTCCAGCCGCTACATGAAGTAGAAGCATCCCTCTAGGTTGACTCTGAAACATTTATGGGCGAACTTACCACAACACCTTCTCTAAAACCAGAACTTGGTTTCCCTCTCTTATGGTGTTGTTCAATGGCAACCTGCTTACATTATATTAGTTCATGTACTTCATTTCCACAATTTACTTTATGGTGTTCAATACTTTGAAGCATGTTTCATGTAAACCTTATGTTTGCTAATGGTTTTAAGCATTGAATGGTCTAGTAGCAACCCTAGAATATTATTTCCATTGGTGCATTAACCTTGCTCTTCACCCAAGAATAGTCATCCTAGACCTTTGTCTACCCTTAAACATTGTCATGGGAGTTATAGTGAATATCATGAGATTAATGGTATGAAGAGTTAGGGGAATGACTAGTCAAAGTTGGGCATTTCATTTATGCATTTTTTAGAACATTAGTTTCATATTAGATCTCTATAATTTCATTTATAGTGCACATCACCTTATAAGTTTGCATGAACMCTAGGTTGATAATTAAAGTGAKYCGAGGGATTTAATGTTTATTGTTGCAATTCTTTGGCCCAACARGTTCAATGGGTCGTTGGTGACCACAACATACCTTAGAACCAATAACTAAAGTACTAACCCTGTGGGACTACACACCATATCATTCCATGCCTCAAATTTGGTTTTGTGATCTCCATGTGATGGATTGAATTTTTCAATGATATGATATTTTCCTCAGACCCTATCCAATCGTATGGTTGACCTAACACTTGATTTGAGTCATTTTGAGTGGTTGGTTACTATGTCCACCCCTGTATTGAATTGAGGTTGTATCACATGATCTTGAGTCCTATCTACTGTTCAATCCCCATACAATGACTATAGGTTGAATTTTGGTGATATTTTTGGAGTTGGGTCCAATTTTGCATCATTTTGCTAATCTTGGAAAACTACTTATAACTTTGGTTTGACCTTCCATTGCCTCTCCTCTATTCATTGAGCATTAGGGATTTTTATTGACATGATGTAACTGTTTATTCCTTACATCGCATTTGGTGTGGTTGGAGTTGTTTGAAAGGTGGGATTGAGAGTTTTAGAAAGAAAAAACGATTTACACACATAACTATGTTGAAGATTTTGGGTTGCAGATTGGTTTGTTCATACGACTTGAGTTAGAGTATGAGCTATTTATTAAACAAGTTAAGAGGACTTTTACCTTGTTCCTTGAAATTTAAGACTTCTTGTTCTTTGAGATGTTCTAGGCCATGGAACTACTCCAAGGCATCCATTGGAGGCTTATTAACCTCCTTGCTTTAGACTAATCTAAAATAATCCAATAGCAAGAGGGGGAATCCCACAATTTAAAATATATTACCTTAAAGCTTATTATTATTGAAATTTAATTTAAAAGATGAGAAAAAGCTAATTAAATAAAGCCAAATCTAAGAATACAATTTTCTTTATATTCTTTTTGGGCATCTTTATATTGTTTAACATAAATGCAAGTAACAAGGGTGGTAGATTCACATACTTGATACAAGAAGACATCTATCTTTAAGTATATATCAAAGAAATGGTGATCATGGATACTAAAAACTCGCATATAAGTAAATAAATATCAAAAAAATATGGAAGCCTTTAATATCTATTAATTTCAAAGTAGAACATACTAGACATTGACAAATTATTCCAACAGTTAAGGTTAATTACTGGACCATAAGTCAGACTTCATATTTCAAATCATAAAGAACATCCTTCACATAAAGTAACTAGGCAATAAATACCATATACCACTAAGAGTATATTCATGAACTGATTCCTACTTTAAACACTGCCAAAATTTAGTATAGAAACACAAAATAATATTGAATATTATGAATTGTATATAATGCTTCAAATTTCATACAACCATCATAGCTAAAGAAAACATGGAGATCAATTCTTCAATATTTCATTTTCTATGACTGAGAATAAATAAAGTCTCACTACATGTCTATAAATAACTTAGGAAGAGATTAATGAAACTCAAGAAGTTTATATGAAAACTGAAGAGAAACATATTAATAAATAGAGGAATGAATACCATAAACTTTGAATTGTTCTATGCCATTCCTTCAGGTCATTAGATCCAAAAATAAAATAAAATTATTTTCTTCATAATCTCTGATCCTTACTCCATGGTGATGGTAAACCTAAATTGTAGAATAAAGTAAATTTATTTTTGAGGGCATTTATTCTAAACTAGATCAAATTCTTCTTAATGCTAACCATCCCCACATTCATTATCATGGTTGTTTGAAAACTAATCCTAATGGGTGTTAAATTGTGTTGAGGCATGCTATTTAGGAATTTAATCATATGCCCAACAACTTCATCATTTTCCTCTATTTCCTTCCAAAGTTTATTAATCTTGATTAGGACATGTTGCACTAAAGTTTCATTTTGTTGAAGAGCTTCAAAATGAGCCTTGAATTGGTTAATCATAATAATAATTTGATCCCATATCAAATGTTTTGCACCAATTAAATATCTCCTACTTAACATTTGCATTGTGGCATCTTCTAAAGACGATTTTTTCTTTCTATAGATTCATTAGTATATGTAATCTTTTGATCCTTAAGAGACAATTGAACTTATAGATTTTGTATTGCCACATCTTTTTGTTCTATAGGAACACTCAAAGCAACTATTGTTCCTTCTTTTTCTTTTATACCTCCTTCTAATTCCAAAAGTTTATTAGAAAGTTCAAAACCATTACTTTGTAGGGATGTCACTTGCTCAACAATTTCATCATGACTGTTTTCTTCACTCATTGGATTCACTTTCTTATTTTTTTTATAGACAAGTTCTTAGAAGGATCTAAAATCATCTCATGTAGGGAGATTTTAGTGGGAATATTTTCATTAATATCTTTCTATAGATCATGAATCTTTGAAATATTTTATGCTTATGTTGCTTTCATTTTACCTCTTAACATATCAATCTTAAGACCCAAGAAATATTTCTGGTCCTTCAACTTTGAAATTTTAGCCATTAGCTCCTCATTTTCTTCATAAGATTCCACTAGCTCCTCATTTTCTTCATAAGATTCCACTAGCTCCTTTGTATGGATATGATTGGCACCTAAAATTTTAAATTTGGTCTTCAAATCTTTGATTTCAATGATTTTCTCCTTCACAAGTGATTTGACAACTTCCTCATCTCTTTGATCAGTACCCAAAGTAATAATTTTATCTTCTCTATCTTGGGTTTTAGTAAGCCTGACTTTATTGATGACTCTTTTTTATTTTAACTAATTTTCCAATTTTGTGACCATCTTTTGAAGTTTTACAACATCTACAATTTTTTGAGTTAAATCTTTGGACACCATATCACCGATCTATCTATGCCATTCCACTTTGTAAACTGCATGCATTTGCTTCAAATCAAAGTGAACTTTGGTAGTATCATTCTCATGTGTTCTAATTTCATACTCATCCTTAACTACCTTTTGCTAAACGAATGTTATATGAAATCCACCTTTCTTATCATCTATTGCAATTGAGAACCTTGAACTAATGAGTCCCTTGGGAGAAATGTCAGGGTACTGATACTTCTTAAATTTTTGGGATTACTTTTTAACCTTTCCTATCTCAAACAATATATCTAAATCAACCTTTATCAAAATTTCTTCAATCTTGACTTCAGATGCTCCAGATTCAATATGGATTCTTTTCTAACAATTTTAGACTTAGAAGTTGTTGGAGCATAAATCACCATAATCAAAAGATTGTACAAACTAGCTTCTTGAAATTTTCCTCTAAAAACAAAGTATCTTCATCAACTTCATATTCCTAGTCATTGACTATCAAATCAAAGGAAGACATTATCCCTAGAATATCTTGATTTTCTTGTGTCTGGTTTTCCTCAACCTAGTTTTAGTCTACCTCAATCTATATTTTTTTTTTGTTTGTTAATGTGGCCGAATTTGTTGGCATCGGGATTAACCTGTGGCTTGAGAAGCCTCGACTCAGGGGCATCTAAGCCGTCAAAATCACCTGGAGATCGCACCCGACCTGAGCCACACCAACCCTTAACATGGTTGGATTTTTTGTCCCCGCAGGTTTCGAACCGGTGACTTTTCAACACTGAGTGACTTAACAACACACTCCGTCACCGACTGTCCTACACCTCGGGGACTACCTCAATCTATATTATAATGTCATTCAATCTTGATTTATTTTGAATAGGATTGCTTGATTCTTCTTTTCTTTTCTTTTACTTCCCAACTCTTGCTTTTGAGGAGTTTCAATTGGCAACACTACTTCTTCCATTGTTTTATCTTTGTTTGCATCAACAACCATGCATGTTATTGACCTTGCAACTAACTTCACTTCACTCATGTGTTGATCATATTCTACCATAATGGATTCAGGTGCTACATCCTATTGTTTTGTTGGGATTTGAATTGGTTCTTCTTTTATTTTGGGGATTGTTCAAGTTGTATGTGATTCCCTTCCAAGATTGTTTGAAATTCACTCCATCTTTCTTGGTTAGCTAATCTTTCCAATTTCAAATTTGCATCATGAATGTATGGTGCAGACTTAATTGAGTGGATTGAACAATTTCCATCTTTGTGATTTTGCATGTTTCCTGGGTACACTAAGTGAGTTCTAATCCATTATCATATACATATGCATGCACAATGTGTCTAATGATAGCAATGTAGGTTAATAAGAATAAATTAAGAAGCACTGCACACACTAGCCATGATTGAGACACATGGAGAGGAAGTTCTATTTAAGAAAAAAAACATGGAAATGTTTCCCAAAACATTCTCCATATCTGAGACATATGAAGTATGTGGGTAAAGAAGAGGAGAATGGAAATCGATACAACTCATCACATGGAAATCCCATATGATGCATCATATTGTTGCCACAACCATACCAAAAATGATTGTGCCCATATTTTGTCCATATTCAATGCCGTAGGCTAAACGTTCTATGAAATGACGATTTTTTCCAGGGATATTTACCCAAAACCCGATGAGAACTTGTTAGATTCATAGATTTGAGTGATTATTTCTATATAATCCATGTGCCCTAGGGGTTTTTTAGCACGTTGAATCCATTTTTGCATTCAGAAATGGATTTTGAACAACAAAAAATAGTGATTTGTGTAAATTTATAGTCATCGGATTCCGACGAAAAAAGCCATTTCGTAGAACATCTAGACAATACCATATTCAATCTCTATGGATAAAATCTCCCCGTGTTCTGAGCTGAATTAATTTTAATGCTTTTTGGACCAACAAATACTTAAGGAGATTAGTTTAAAATCAAAGCCTACAAATGTTGATCATGCAACAGTATGAGTGGCTTACTCATTACACATGCAATCTTACATGTGTCTTTCCTATCTAGTGAAAACAAGGAGGTACACTGTTTCTCCACTTTGGAAGAGTAAATGGTGTGATTCCAAGTATCATAATGACGTACTCATAATTTCCTCTCAAATCCCCAACAATAGTTGAAAGCTACATGGAAGGTGATACCTATAAATGCTCACTTATTGCACTTATTCCATATGCCTTCATGTGTTCCCTCATTAGACAACATAATAGTGGTTTGATAGAGTGTCGATTTGCAGATTGGTGTAAGATCAAAGTGAGTTTCTTGAGTTATACATGTTGCAAGTATATAGTCACTCTCACATACACACAAATTTTAGCCATTTATTCTAAGATGCTACATTTGTTAATATATTGATTCCCTCTATGCCTTTTGTATATAAATTCCCTCTGTGTCTTTTGTGCCCAATGGATGTTATTTATATCTAATTAATTTTGTAGTTCTTATATGTATCGATCTTACTATAGCATTGTGGAATTTGGCTTTATATTAATATTATCCTTTCCTACCAATAGACTTACTTTATCCACTTAAATTTCCTTATGTTTGTAAAAAAGCTACCCAACTATATTTTGAAAGGAGCTTTATTGAACTACCATGGCCTCCTTTTACTTGGTGCTTTAAATGGTACATTTTGGTAAGTTATTAGATTTTTCACAAAGTTCTTTTTTTTTATAAAATGATTTATTGTTAAATACAAATCTATTTTCCTATTTATCAAATTTCACCCAAAAAAATTTAGATTGGTCTAATGTTAGGTGATGTGACTATAATACCCCCAAAAAATTTCAGATTGGTCTTAGGTGATGCGACTATAATACCCTTGTGTATGAGTTTTTTTTTCTCTAAATTATTAGATTTAAAAAATGAATTAATTTTTTTAAATTTCCGAGTGGGCCAATTTGGCAAGATCTTACATTGCAATTTGGCAAGATCTTACATTGCAATTTGGCAAGATATTACATTGCAGTTAATAGTTCTGAGAATTGCAGTTAATAGTTCTGAGAATGGCTAGTCTGACAACGATGCAGTGCCTGCAACCCTGCAGTCTAGGCTGGTGTGAATTGTCACCTGGCTCTTGTCTTCCTTTGCCACATATTTCCCATGAAGGGAAGTCGCTGGTGTGAATTGTCACCTGGCTCTTGTCTTCCTTTGCCACATATTTCCCATGAAGGGAAGTCCATTCCTGCTCCACTGCCACGGCTTCTTGCTCCATCGCTCCATACACAATTATCAGGTCGAAAGGATCGCATCCCTTGTATCCCCAATTCCTTTTGACCTCCATAATTTCTAACATGCACTCCAATGGAAGAAAGAAGAACTGTAATGGAGGAATACCTGCAAATGGAGGAACACCCACATAACAGCTAAAAAAATAAATAGGATTTTTGAGTTTATAATATCAGTTCAATTACATTACAGTCTCTCAAAGCAGTCTCTTAGCTTATTCCTACATGAGAATCATATCTCAAAGTATTCTCTTAGCTTATTCCTACATGAGAAGCATACCTAGCATACCTAAAAGGAGCATGACAGACAGATAGTTGACTACAGATATGCAGGTAGAGATTCATACTCTATTGGAGGGAAAGGCAAGAAAACATGTAAGGACGCTTTGTTTGTCATACCTTTCTGGTTTTTTGATAGAAGTTCATGGTCTGCTTTTCTGCTTTTGCTTCCATTTACAAGTCTAGCCAGTTAGTTTCCACGTTCCTACATGCTATACAAAAAAAAATACAGGATCTGCAAGATGTTAAAAAATATAAATACAATATAATTTTCTAATTTTACTAGCGTACCTTCATATTTTCGCATTCTCTAGTGAATGACAGTTTCTCATTTTCCCGATCACAGCTTGCCAAGAAATATGCCTATGCCTCTGTCATGGAGTAGTTATAACAAAATGTAAGCCAATTTCTTCATGCTCTTGAATCTTTCTATAGGTCGCCAATATTTGTAGCAAAAAGGTTTTTGGAGGCTGATTTTATTAATTAATGTATCGAGGTCTTGGGGGCTGATTGGTTTCCTCTTGCCATTGATAGTATTAGGTTTGTCTCCGCTTAAGGCAACTAAAGAGCACCATTGTTTTGGTTTGAAATAAAATTGAATACTCATTAACCTTTCATAAATATATTTACATCAAAACTATTTTTTTTAATCCATTGTTTTGGTTTGAAATAAAATTGAATACTCATTAACCTTTCATAAATATATTTACATCAAAACTATTTTTTTTAATCCAACGAGGATTACCTTCCATTTATTTATTTATTTAAGTAGGTTAGATTATTTGTTTTGCTTTTATATTTAAAAAATATATTTTCCATATTATATAAACATTTAATTATAACTTTAGTTTTGTATACACATTTTTTTCAGCTTTTCACTATTTTAATAAATAATGAAATTTTATTTTTCACTATTTTAATAAATAATGAAATTTTTTCTAATTAATTTAAATGATAATAAATAAATTGAAACCAATCAAAATAAAGCACGTGCCAAATGATTAATTTTCGCCCCACCTTTTGAATCACATGACACCTATATAACATTTTGAATCACATGACATATATATATATATATATATATATATACACCTATATAACTTTAAAAACCTAACAAAATTTAAAGAAAATGTATTAATTTGTTAAAGTCGATTTGATATATATTTTTTAGTAGTTTGAAAGATCTACTTTTATTTTTTATTATTATATGATTTTATCAAAAATTTATTATGAATGGAATAGTAGGTTTGCTTTATTTTTAATGTTATTTTATGATATATTGTTATTTTAAAATTTTTTTTCTTTTTATAAAATTTATTTAAAATTTACTTTTAAGTAATTATAAGAATTAAATAAAAAATTATTTTTAAATAATAAATTGAAATTAATTTATTCATAAGTAAAGAGGTGTTTTATATTTCAAAGGATAAAAAAAAAGATATTATAATAAGATAATCAATTTTAATTATTAAAAAACAAAAACAAAAACAAAAACATTTTTTGAGTAGCTAAAAAGAGAAACATGTACACCTAATTTAGAATGATATTTTAAATAAATGTAATATTATTCATTTAAATATAATTTCATTCATTTAATTAAAGGGATATTCATGAGTAAAATAAATTTCATTTCATTTTAAAATTTAAAATAAAAATAATATACAATAATACAAATCATTCATCTCTTATTTAAATATTTTTAAAATAAATAATTAAAACTATTTAATACTTAGTTATATAAAGAGAATTCAGAGTTTATTCAATTATATAATTTCAGATTTATTTTTATTAATAATAAATTATTTTTTCAAAATATTTGTAGTTGATTTTTTTTAACTTTTTACTATTTTGATAAATAATAAAACTTTTTCTAGTTAATTTAGCTTAAAGTGAACAAATTGATGGTAACTTTAAAAATTTAAGGAAAACTTAAAAAAATTTGCTAATTCATTAAAGTCAATGCACATTTTGGTACATTGTTTTTTTTTGACAATAACTATATTTTATAGTGGTTTGAAAGATCTACTTTTGTTTTTGCAGTAGTTTAAAGGTTCTATTTTTAGGTTGTTTCCTGGTAATTTTTTCTTTTTGATTTTACAGATTTTAGTGGTTAAGTTTGTATAATCAAAGTGCCCCAAGGGTTTTTCAGCACACTGAATCTATTTATGCATTCAAAAATGCAATTTAAACAACAAAAAAATAATGATTTTATCCAAATTTCAGACAAAAAAACTCAAAAGATAAAATGTTTATCCAACACCCTATTTATTAACTTCAATCCAACTACATGCAAGTGTCTTTTTTACACCTCTGTCTTTCAACATTCCCTGTAGCTTTTCAATCATGTCCCACATATCATTTACACTATAGATGTTTAGAAGTAACAGATACGGTGCAACAATTTCAAGGTCCAATTATAAAACTCATTTTTCTGCAGATTGTCCAAGCTCTATATTTTTGTGTATTCTGCAGGCACTAAGTAGACAAATCCACACGGAAGCATCAAGATTTAATGCCATTTTTTTTGATAAGGTTTTGTGCTTCATGGAGACCCCCAACACGGCCTAGAAGGTCAACCATGCATCTATGAAGAGGAAGGATAGACCGATCAACTTTGGGATGGTTGCGCTATCTTCAAGCATGCACTAGATCGAGGCAAGCGAGAGGACCAAGAATGAATAGGGGTCAAGCAAAAGGCACAACACCATAGACCAATAGGCATCCATATTTATTAATTGAGGCGATGAGGCAGCCAGGCGGTGCATTAGGTGGCAAGACAGTGGAAAGAAGAAGGCCTACATCAAAAGGAATTGGCAGCTGTGTCAAGCACATCGCAACAGATCAACAATCAGATTTATTGACTTGCGTTTGATCATGTAGAGTAAATTATTCCCTGACAGTTGACAGGACAATGAAGAGACTGCACTGATGGTTGACAGAAAAATGAAGAGACTTCACTGATGGAGTGGGTTAACTCGAGATATTCTCTCTTGAGTTACTTTTTTGGCATGTATTTCGGTTGTGCGGTTTTAATTTTTTGGTCAATTTAGAAGTCTGATCAATTTTCTGAGTATTTGAGTTTGTTTAAAATGAGGCAAAACCTTTAGGATAAGGCTCTGAAATGCATGAAACTTTAATCCATGCCAAACTTAGGCTATCCCTGAAAATCTAGCTGGATTCAGGCCCATTTTTTTGCTTGAAAAGAGGGCATATTACTCCCTAGTTAGCTTACTCCTGAGACGCAGAAGTATTAATGCAAGTTGTAACAAGTATTATTGCAAGTAGTCACACAGTGACAATAAGACTTCAAAGTTGAAGTCCAATGAGATTGAAGAAAAAACACATTTTTTTATTTTTTTAAATTTCAATAAAAAATATAATCCACATTTTCTTATGTTGAACATTAGAAATCCAAAAAAATTAAAAGTAAAAGATGGAAATTAAAAATTAAAAATAGAAGTAATAGTTAATCAACGACTAACTCATTACTATAGTTGTGCTGGGTAGAGACTAATAATATTCATTTGCACCACTTTTCAATGATAATAACTACCATAAATGATCACAATCTTAAATGATTAACGCTGTGATGGTGTGCTAACTATCGTCGTACGTTAAAAATTCTATTAAATTATGATTTTTTTTAGGGATATTTATTTTTCTGGGGATATTGTTGGATTCCCATATTTGAGTGATTATTTCCTAAAATCCGAGTTTTTCAACCTACTATGTAAATTTATATCACAAGATTCCAACAAAAAAAACTATTTCATAGAACAACTAACCAACACCCTCACTATTACCTTCTCATTCTCATTCGTCCTATGACTAAAATGATTACAACGTTTTATCGAGCTAATATCATTGAATTTCACAAAAAAAATAAAAATGCCTAGGGAGTAGAAACCAACCATTACAAAAGCCACTCTCCTTGTTTTGGAGATGGAGCTCCGCAATTATTCACCTTGAGCCACAACGTATACCATTGTGGAGGCTAAGTTGCTCTTTAAAGTTTCGTTTGTTTTACCTCTACAAGGAACTTTGACCATTGATAAAGAGCTATCAATTTAACATTTAACCCTTTTCTAGTTGAGTAGCCCTTTGATTTTTGACAATTGAGCCTACACCACCACTTACTTTAAAATAATTTCAAAAAATGGAATGTAATAATTTCTAAAGGTTAATCATCACATCACTACACCCAATACATATGTATCCCAAACATTTATCTCTTCACGTCTCTATTTTTCATAAAAAAAACTTATGGAACCACAACAAGACTCGAGGGACATTCGAATGCAGTTCTCTTTTAGTGGTAGCTTTTCTTTGCACTCCTTGTATGGCTATTGGGTCATCTTTTGTTTATTTGAACTTGCAATGGGAACTTTGCCTTTGGGACATAGTATGGAATTGTGTTTGGCTCATATGCCTTCCTCTAATCATTACATGTGTTTACCTTGTATGTGGCTAGCCATTTTGGCATCCAAGTTTGATTTTGTAATCTTGCATTCGATTGGGCATGCGTTTTACTCAACCAATATTTCTTTTGTTTTGAGTTGGGCCTTAGTCTCTAGTATGAGTGAGAAGGAGTTTTAGTATGAGTGAGAAGGAGTTTTATGTGAGAATCGAATAAAAAATCGGCATATCTTTGAATGACGATAGTGTGTAGTTGGTATGGTTTTACCAATTTTTAGAAGCCTTTTTCTTCGATGTTGTGAATTTGCTTGAGGAATTTTGTTCAAGGGTCTCGCATTGTTTTTAAGTCAGTTTCAATAAAAAAAGATGTTTCATGCATAAAAGCTTTGATTGCATGTTTGGTCTATGATTTCACCTTTAAGAATGGGATTCGTATAAGATTTATAGGTCACAATACTTTGGCTTTATCTTTGTCCATGCCATTCCAAGAGCCCATTCATTTCCACCTTTGAGTTCTTGTGGTTTATTTAACACCTAAGTTAGACTTGGGTATGGGTGATTCCTTGAACTAAAACTTAAATTGTAGTGTTAAAATCCATGGAAGCTTGGTTCTTTTGTGGTATACTTATGATTATAGTTAATTTCTTAAATTGTTTGGGAAATAGTGATTTCACACCATTTTCCTAGAAAATGCTATGGGTTTCGAAGGGTAATTATTTCGTCCATATTTTTTTGGGTTCAACATAAATGAGTGTTGGCCTTGGAAAATAAAACCCCTTGATTTGGACATAAGAGAGAGGTAAGATCCTTTTGTTGGTGCAGGCCATTTTGGAACAAAGTTCAAGGAAATATTGATAAAAATAAGGATAAAAATAGAAGAATATGGAAAGGCACAGTAATTAATGAAGGTAATTAGAAAATGGACCAAAGAAGGAGTGCGCACCGAAAAACCTGGAAAAGTGGCACCAGGAAACCGGGAAAGTTAAAGAAAGGGAGAAAGATGTGGATCAACGAGGAAAACAACTGGATTTTGGACCAACCGCAATGAGGAAGTTAAAAAGTGGATAAATCTAATCCACCTAGGGTTAGTGGGTTAGGGTTTTGGTAATTTTTGTAATAGGTAATTAACCCCTTTTTGTAATATAAATATAATGTTGTAAGATAACTGAGAGGAAAAAACAAGAGGGGGTTAGCAAGATCTGATTATGAGGATGATCTGAGAGCTAGTTTGTGAGACATAAAAAGAGAGTTTTTGAGAGATAACATTATAATCAAGGGTAAGGTCGCAAGCTGTGGAGCTTAGTGAGATGTTTTTAGCCTCAAATGTAATGCATGCATCACTTTAACTTATATGCAGAATAATAAAAGAGTAAAGACAACCAGATCTTTGTAGACATAGCCCGGGGGGGGTGAACCACGATAAATTTTGTGTCTCTGTGTGCAATGTTCATGTTACTTCTTGCTATTATTTGCTTAAGAATGGAAGAATATGTGAGTAGGAAAATGCAGCGTGCAATAGAATAGCCAAAACATTTACTGCAGAATAAATCTTGAATGAATGTAACTGATTACTGAATGGTAGATATGGATATAATGATGTGTTAGAATAATAGATATGGTATATTTAGAGGGAGATAGAATGTCTTTCATCCCCACATAAGTCTCCCTTCCAAGACTGTAGACATCTAGGTCCCGCAGTCACCCATAAGCCATCTCGGGTGAGACTGCATTGTGCATTCTGTGCGCAGTGTTGCCTTATGGTCTCCAGAAGGGCCGATGGTTTGCAGGGTTTTACTGGAAACCTAAAGTAGAACCCGGGTCAACCAAAAAACGTCCAACAAATGGTTTTGTTGCCGGCTGGAACCCAAAAGAAGGGATTGGAAGGGACTTGCTGAGAAGAACAATGAGGAGAATGTAGTATTAGAAGGGGATGTTCAGACCATGGAACCCAACTAAGTAGGAGATTGAACGATAGCTGAGAACAAAAGATCTCAAATTTGCATAGAAAGACAATAGAAATCCCAAGTATACACTGCGCCAATATTTGGAAAGATATGTATTTATTAATCTTCATGAGTCATTTTTCTGTGAATTTACACATTTGCTGTAAGAGTGGATACTGAGATTAAAAGACAATCACCCAACTAATTGGATAATACCAGTAGAACCGACTACTGAAAATACTGCGCATCTATAAATAGTCAACAACAAATTCACGTGTGCAGTCAATTTCTGGCTAGACAACATTATTGCAAGATTCATCACCGAGTTTGCAGTCGATACTGCAAACTCATACACTGCTGCAGAGCACGAGTTTTTGAAGGGTCCAAGAGGAAGGTATATTAGATCACTTTATACATCAATCAAGATCTTGCTGCATGATAAATGTGTGATGCCAATGGAGTTTGATATCTAAATAACTCTGCGCGCATGGGGAGACTGGGGAAAACACTAAGAATGATCTGAGACATGGAGAAGGACCTAGATAGAGGTAAGAAGAAGGAATTAATGGAACCAATTATGATGGATGAAGAACATATCAAGGAAATAATGGACAAAGTGGGAACGACGTCCAACGAAAGGCCCTACCAATATAATATTAATAGGAAAAAGATAGCAGTAGTTGAGAGGGAAGGCTTGAAAAGTGATGAAGAAGAGGTAGAGGATGTTTGTGCTATGGAGCAGGTTGAGGAAATCCTACATGCCACATATGATAGAAAAACTAGAGGTCAAGGGTCTAGTGCAAAAGAAGGATCTCCATTCTAGATCAGAATTAGTGTGGAACCCACAACCCCATGTGTGACTAAGACATCCAGAAATAAATAATCATATAGACAACCAACAATTAGTAGCAGAAGGATTCTAGTAGGACAAGGGACAAGTGGAAATTCAAGTGGTAGTATGAGTTCAACTAGTAGTAGTTAGTTATCTACACTGCGTAGAGGTAGTACAACAAATTTTACAATGGCAGGAACAGATACGACCATTCAGTTACCAGAATTTCATGGAGAAGGGTCAAAGGACCTAGAGAAACATCTATTTATTTGTGAAAAGATTTGGGAAGCTAAACAAATCACGGATGAAGACACAAAAGTGGCTCAACTTGCAATCACATTCAGAAACTGTGCATTGGACTAGTTTATGAGCCTAACAGTGAACAATCCACAAGGAGCACCTACAACTGTCGCAGAGGTAAATAAGGCACTAATCAATGAAATTCTAATGACCAAGTTCAAAATATCAATATATGAATGAGATGATAGAAATCAAACAAAAGACATGAGAGTTGGTTTGGGAAATTGACCAGGAGTTCAAGCGATTGAAAGGTAAGTTGAAATATCCCATAATAGACATGCAACATAGGAAACTATTCATAAACTCATTATTGCCACATTTTAAATACCCATTGAGGCAACATAAGTTTGAGACTCAGGCCGAGGCTCTGTAAGAAGCCCTACAAGTGGAAGAGAATTAATATAAACATACAAATCCATCTATAGAAGAGCTGAGAGAGGCTCTCAATAATTTGACATTTAAGTTGAATCATAATAAAGGAAAGGAAAAGAGGGAAGTTGTCTGGTGTACCTTAGAAAAAAAGGACACCACAAAAATGAGTGCCCAACATTTGCTCAGTATTTGGGAGCATGACTGCCAAATCCCTTACCCACAAGAGACTTATGGTGTGAAATATGTAAAACACCTAGACATGATCCCTATCATTGTCCAATGATGCAAAAATACCAAACAGTGCCTAAGAGTACATTCTACAATTTCTGCAAGTTCGTAGGACATGAGGATAAGGATTGTCAAACCTTTGAGATGATGAAGGAAAGGACCTCAAATGCTTATAGGATGCAGGATGAACTAATGACAAGACAACCTGTGTAACAGTATAATAATGCACAACCGTTTACAATGCCACCACAATATAATCAAGTACCATAGTATAATACACCACACACAGACAATTAAGGAAACATAGGAGGATTCTGCAGAGGAGGACGTGGAAGATGAGGATTTGGAAGAGGTAGAGGACCAATAACCTATCAAAATTGTCAGCTTTCTGAACATTATGCAAGGTATTGTCCACAACAACCAACAACATGTGTTAAGCCCTAATATTGGCTCATTACCCCTTAATTGGGGCATATTAGATTAGTAATGTTATTTTATTTATGTCGGCTTTAGGCCATTAGTTGTAATTTAGATTAGTAA